>JBBPCZ010151755.1:0-17500 GCA_037974445.1 Brycinus macrolepidotus | reverse complement strand
CGTCTAACCCACACCCCACTCAACATCAATAGCTCTGCTGTGGAGATTGTTAGGAGCACCAAGTTCCTAGGTGTGGACATGACTGAGAACCTCACATGGACAAGCAACACCACCTCCCTAACAAAGAAGGCCCAGCAGAGACTGCCTTCCACGTCCCATCCTCACCACGTTCTTCAGAGGGACCATCGAAAGTGTTCTGACCAGCTGCATCACTGCCTGGTATGGCGACTGCAACATGTCTGACCGCAAGCGTTTGCAGAGGGTAGTGAGGACAGCAGAGAACATTACTGGGGTTCCTCTCCCCTCACTAGAAGAGACGTTCCGCACACGGACTGTTTGTAAGGCCTGCAGCATTGTGCAGGACCCCCTCCACCCCTCCACCCTTCCACCCCTCCCACAGTCTATTCACACTCCTGCCATCAAAGAGGAGATACTGCAGCGTCAGAGCCAGATCTGCCCCAGACTGAGGGACAGTTTCTACCCCCAGGCTGTCAGGCTCCTCAATACCATGCTGCCCCCCGGGACCCTCCTCACCTCCCCGCCCCCCCCTACAAACTGTTTACACTGACCATACACCCATGCACAGCCACTTTATCAGATACACACAGACTGAAAGTCACACATGAGCCTTAAAATCCATACCTGCGCTTTTATACTTGGTGATACTGTTATACTGTGTATACTGGTTATATTGTCTATACTGTTCATGCTGTTTGCACAATTCTTAGAATGCACAAAAGAATCTATACTTAAGCTGCTATTTATACTTGGTGATACTGTCATACTGGTATACTGTTTGCACAACTCTTTAAGAACGCACAAACCTTTAAGAATGTATACTCAGGCTACTATTTTCACTTGTTTCATACCGTTTTATACTGTTACACTGTTTATACTGGTCATACTTTTTGCACATTTTTTCAACCGTTGCACATTTTGTTTTACTTATATTTATATACAATGCACAGTGAGCTGTCCACAAATCTCACCCTTACCTTATTTTATACTTCTTATTTGCACTGTTTTGTTTGTTTCACAATGTCTTATGTCTGTTGCACTGTATGTATACTGTGAAACCTGAGCTTCACCATTTTGTCTCTCTGTATACTGGATATGGTTGAGATGACAATAAAGTTCACTTTGACTTTGACTAAAAGGCCAGTCTGGTTCTTTAAAAAAGAAATATGAGCCTTTTAGAAGTGCAACAAATAACAAACACCAGGTTTCTCAAGTAATGCAAAGGTTTTGCCCACGTCCAACATTTTCTTTTTATTCTTCTCCTCTAGAGCCCAGTTGTGCGAGTCTATGCACCAAAACACTCCGAGTTCTTTCCAAGACCATTTTCAGTCCTCTCTCTGTCCCACAGAAGTAAACAGGCTGGTGTTAACACGCCTTTAAGACTGATGTATGTAAATTACCTCAGTTCTGATTGGGCACATTGTGTTACATTAGAAAAGCAGTCTGGAAAGAAATATGTTCAACATGAGTAAGTGGGATTTATGTAAATGTGTTGGTTTTTGTGAAATCACAAAAGCACCGGTTTAAAAACAGGCCCTTTTAGCAGCTTAGGGTTGCCTACATGGGCCGTATGGATCGGGGAGGTTTGTGTTCACATACATGCAGCAAGTTATGGTTTTTACATTATCTGGGCCCTTTAATGCAGAGGTCATCAATCTACATCAAAACATCTGAGCCCAGCAGGTCTGTCAGTCTAGGCTGTGGTGTGCGATGAGACCAAATGTATTGCTTTCAGGCTCTTTTTGGAGTACACTTTTTGGGTTCTTCCTTTAAGATTCAAAAAAGTAACATTAAAACATCATCAACCGATTCCCTTTCCACACGTCATCTGTAGGCACTGAACTGTTCTGTTAATCAAACCAGATTCACAAAACATCACGTCGAGGCTTGTTTTTATGTTTTTACTTGCGGGTTAGATGCTGCAGATATCAGAACCCAAGAGTGCACACCAGCCTGTCCTGTTTATCTCTGCGGCAGTCATGATTCATGTGACTCTGACTCAGAAAAAAACTGTTTTGCTTGACATTTTCATTTGCCGTTCCTCAGCAACTGCTGAGATCAGTGTTTCATGTTCTCAGCCTACTTCACTGGAGCCGCTTTACTGAAAGGGGTTCATTTGCCCCCAAAATTACCCGTATACATACCGTATGCAGTTTTTATGTTGATATTAAGACAACATTAAATATTCTGCTCTTTTAAAAGCTTGAAAAAATGATGAATGGATGGATAATTTTTCACTGATGCATTATTCTCAACATTTGTTTTCAAGTTTGTTATTAATTGATCAAAATATTTGAGCAAGGCTCATATGCTTTGTATTGGATTCGTTTGTATAAAAAATATTTAATACAATATAAATATTTTTTTTAAAAAAACTGAGTCTGATGTGAGTCTGAGTCCCATTCATTACTACCATATTTTGCTCCATCAAGCAATACGGGACTGGCATCTCAGCCAAAATGGTCATAAAACACATTTTAAGCAGATTAAGGGTAGGAAGGTGAATAAAAAGTGACTTTTTTTTATTTACATGACATTTCCCCTCATCTACATGCCCTTGATGTATCCTCTTATCCCACAGAATGAGATTTTGACCTTGCACAAATGATCGTCTCAGGCACAGGGTTCAACATTTGAACAGGACTAAATTTGAGCCATTTCTTGAACAAGAATTTCTCCAACAACAGCATCCAAAATGATCAGTCAAAGCACTGAGCGCCATGAAACTGGGCTTTTTAACAGCTAACATCAAAATAAATACCCCTTTCACAGCTTGTGGGAAAAGTCACACCTGGTGGGTGACAGCAAGTGCAATATAATCAGATTAATGAAGCCAAACTGACCTGCATTAATTTGTAAGAACAGTCTTCAATTTTTAGTAAAAAACAAAATCCTCTCTATGCAGGTTAGAGACCTCAAACCAAAATGTTCAGTTTCATTCCAAATGTTTTTTGTGCTTTGATGAATGAAGGTATTCAAGTAATTTAAATAAATCCAACGTTTTAATATATTTCATGTGCAATAGTAAGATATTACCAATATCATCACAACACAAGCATTTTGCCCATATTGTGCAGCCCTAAATCACACCAGAGACACTGGGGGGCCGCAGTAGAGTCTCTTTCAGGTTCCCCATCCACCTCTCCGGCAACACAGAAAAGTCACGGGAATAAATAGTATTGATTTCTACACTTTCAGACTGAGCCACTTCAGAGCAGTAACTCCCACATTAATGACGACAGGACCATCTGCTCACAGCACAGAAGTGGATCTGCTCCTGCAGGGCTTTCGCAGGGCGGTGGAGGGCAGAAGTGTGTAAGGTCAGAGGTTCTCCTACGGCTAACTGCTCCACCAAGACAGCAGCCCTAATCCTGGCTCACTGATGGAGCCCTGCAGGAGAGAAAGAGCAGAACAGAACACAGACATCTACTATATGTATAATGATAAAATATGATATGATGATATGACAAAAATGCCAGTTCTGGTCCGGGAAGGCTGGAATCCAGCGCAGTTTGGTGACCTGCTGAATCTGGTAACTGACTGCTGAGTTCTAACAGGTGAGAGAGCACATGAGTATGAAATTTCTTGACCAATTCAACACCTCGGGTAGGCAGAGCTCAGGGCTGGTCTAAGTTCATGAATGTCACGCAAGCTATCACAGCACAGCGCAGCAAGTCTCCCAAACAGCGGCATCTACTCTGAGCAGAGTGGTAAAAATAAACATTGAACACGTCCCCACAAGACTACCATTAGCTCTTGCATGGTGGGATGGGAGTGTCAGTCTCTAAAACTTAGACTTGTTGTGCATTTACGGTTTGATCATCTTATTTATTTTATTTTATTAATTAATAATTTCATTAAATATGCAAACGTCTGCTTAATGTACAAAACTATTCATAATCCAGCTCTTCCTCCCCTGAAAGAGCATCAAAGTTCAAATCTTATCTGTTTTTAAACTACAACTAAAATCATGGCTGAAATCAAACCAGCCTTGTGACCAACTGTTTCTTTAAGAAATTAAGCATCATGTACTTTCTGTGTGTTGTATTTTACATAAAAGTGCATGATGCAGTACGTTTTGGACTGTTTTTTTCTGTAAATTATTTTGTTTCACCTGCCCAGGGACTAATTCTGAGCCAGTTAATGACTGTCCACTGTCTGTCTGTTTACTTGATTGACTGATTGATTGGTCAATTGATCATTCAATCTGTCAGTCAATTAAATAATTAATTTAAATTAAATTTAAAAAATAATAATACAATATTTTAATTACTTCATCCCAGCCACAGAAACCACCAAACTGAATGACCTGCCTGAAGGACCAGAACTGTGCATCAACAGTATTAATGCTACCTAGTCTGCAACAAAGTAAAGCGGCCCCTTATGGTCACGCATGAACACACCACAGCACAGCACGCAGTGTGAACAATGTGAAACTCTTTCTCTGTATTTAACCCAATTAACCCAGTGGGTTGCTGCCATCGGGGGGCGCCCGGGGAGCAGTGTGTGGGGACAGAACCTTACTCAAGGGTACCTCAGTGATGACGCTAGCCGTCATGGGATTCAAACCCATGACCTTCTGGTCACAGGCCACCAGCTGTCCCAGAGGTGATTTGCTCCTAGCTACCTCTAGAAGGACAGTAACTGGCATTAAGAAGTACAGCGCCACATAAATGAATATAAATGTTAAAATTTACATTTATAGCATTTGGCAGACGCTCTTATCCAGAGCAACTTACGTGGGTGCTCTGTAGTCTCCAGAGAAAACACGTCCCTCACACTAGTAAACCCAAACTTAAATTAAGAGCTGCTAGCAGACTAAGATTCTACCAGAAATGAAACGAACACTCCACCAGCCCCCTCTCAGATCACACACACAGGGTGCCGGTGCTGGTGTTAATGTGTGTGTTTTCTCACCATAAGTGTGTAAGGCGCTTCTTTTTTCTGCGTGCTGTCGTCTGCAGGGACAGGCGCGGCGGTGCTGGTGTTGCTACTGCTAGCCGGAGCCTCTGGGTCGGTGCTGGGTCCGGTGGGAGACGTATCCAGGAAGAGCTCGTCCACAACCCGAAAACGGATCTCCTCCCCTTGGTCCATGTAGAGGTCATGAGCGCCCTCGTCCGTCTCGTACTCCCACACCCACACCTGCTCTGCTTCGTCGCTACGGCAACCAGTCAAGCACCAGAACAGACTTATCAGGGTTAGTAACAACATTACATTTAAATGATAAAAATATAAACAAATACAGAAAAACATCAACAGGAAATCTGAATTAGTCATTCATAATCCATCATTTATAATGAACTAGAATGACACACGCAGGATACAACTTAGCAGGCTGCTGTAGAGACTCTGGCGGGATTAAGACATCATCGAAGAATCCGAGGCTGACTGTGAAACAAACACAGGAGAGAGAGAGAAAGAGAGAAAGAGAGAGCGAAATTATGACACCGAGTTATTCACACTAGTATCACACTGGTCATAACAAGCCTCCTGTGTCTCTGAAATGGTAAATGTGTAGGAGGAAAAAAATATATAATAAAAAAATTGGTTCAAGTAAATTAAAGGTCAACATTTCCAAGGGTCCTTTTGCCACGAAGTGTTCACACCACCTAAGAGGCCCCTCATATTACTGGTAGAGGTAGAGGGAGAGAGGGAGAGAGAGAGAGAGAGAGAGAGAGAGAATTCTCACCATGCACGCCTTCTTGACTGCAGTATTTAATTTTCCCCACCAGAATTTCATCCAGGAACGGGTGAAACACCACATACCTAAAATGCACTGTGTGAAAAGAAGAGAACTGATATTTGGGTGATGATACACAGAGACGCCATTAACCAAACTGGAGAGTTCAGCTGTTAACCAGCAGTAAAGACTTTAAGGTGACAGAAACATCCAGAGCCAGAAACTGTGAGAAATGGGGGCGAGTCTGAGCACCACAAACAACAGAGGCTTTTAAACACACACTACAAAGCATCTGCGTGTACTCATTATATTAACACTGTTCGATGCCAAATGTTTCGGGGACTAATTTTCTGCTCAGTGGCTGAAGTGAACATAAACAAGTTCACTATGAGAACAGTCAGCCTGCTTTCAGTACCTTTAGTATGGGAGGCGCCATCCCCTGGAAATATGTAGGAATCCTCCAGCTTGGTGATGTCGTATAAACAGATACACAAGCCAACGTTGTACACAACCTACGGAAAGGGGAGACTGGTTAATCTGGTAAAACCAAGAGAACGGTCAGCCTGTACAATGGATTCAGGGCATTCACACAAGTGTCCAACTGCTGCTGCTTAGGTTAAGGCCTACACTACCTTTTTTGCCCCAAATTCTGGCAATCTGAATTGTTTAAGAATGGGATCTCAAACAGAAGCTTCTGACGGCATACAAGATATGGTGATGTGAGACAGCAAACAAGTCCATCTTCAGCCCTCCGACCCTGCTCCGAACTGACTGGTGATCTTCCGATATTTTGAAACATTTGACTTACATCATTTTACCATCATGAAATGACAAGAAAATCTATAACAGATTGACATTAAGTGTGTGATCCTGCCTGTTTTTTATTTTAATAATAATAATAATAATAATAATAATAATAATAAATTACATTTATATAGCACTTTTCAGACACTCAAGGACGCTTTACAAAGGGAGAGTCGGGGTAGAGAGGTGGACGGAGGAGGAAAAAAGCAGACTAAGCAGTAGATGAAGTGAAATCTCTTTAGTTCAGATTTAAAAGTAGAGAAAGAAAGACAGTGGCAGAGAGACTGAGGAAGAAAGTTCCAAAATTTGGGGGCCGTGGCGCTGAAGAACCTTCCTCCCAGGGTGGAGAGTCTGGTGTGTGTGGGACTATGAGGAGGTTACAGATGACCTGAGAGCGCGAGAGGGGGGTCAAGAGTTCAGTAGGGTGGAGAGGAGCGAGGTTATGCAGGGCTTTGTAGGTGAAAAGCAAGACTTTAAAGTTGATATGGGACTGAACTGGTAACCAGTGTAGCTGAGAGGATGGGGGTGATGTGAGCAGATGGTTTCGTGTGAGCGAGAACTCGAGCTTTTGAATATACTGTCGTTTTTGCAAAGACTTTGCATTGAGGCTTACTACAGTAATCAATATGGGACATAAACGAATGAACTAGAGTTTGCACATCAAAGAAAGCAATTGAGGTGAGGAAACTGATTTGGATATCAAAGTTTAGTAGTGCTCTAACACCCTTGGTTCCTCTCCAGAAGAACGTAGGCAGAGGAAAGTTATCATATGTGGTGGAGAAAGATCTGCAGGGCTGGAAGCAGCTCTTGCCTTGTTTGCCAGTTTCTTGTTGAGCTCTTCAGAGATGGCATCGTTGAGATGCCGGTGGAAGTTCCAGGGTGGAATCCGCACGGTGTCCATCATCTCCACTAGCACGAACATCCTGGGGATGGAAACAGACAGACACGCTTCACCATCAGTGACCATCAGAGCCCATCAGAGTCCAGCTCCTCAGTGAGGCTCAGGTTAAACGCCTGCACCACTGTTCCATCCACCTGAAATGGTGCATCAGGTACACTTAGTTTTAAGGTGGAATGGAACATCAGAATTAAAGAAGGTGGCAAAATCCGATTTCAATTCGTTGGCTTCTTAGTCCAACTACCCGGAATGTAAACACTGCACGAATATCTGCACTGAGAAGTTATGGAACTGGAAGAGAACTTCTCCGTCGTCCTACTCCTACAGGAGCTTCTGGACCTAAATGATGTTTTTAGTAGCTTTTACTTATTTTAGAGTCATTACTCAGTGTTTTAACGCAGAGAGACTTTAAGCTCTTTCAGCACGAACAGCTTCAGAGGAGCCAAACATCATCATCATCATCAACATCACCACCATCACAGCTACAGTCAGGCTCCAGTCTCTCTCACCGACCTTCAACCGTGTTCTCACACACCCAGCTGCTCGCTTCACGCTCCCCGTCCCGATCAAAAGTGCATTCTATCAGTTTTCGGGTAAATTTTGCACTTTCCCAGTTAAACACTCGAACCTGCTCTCCCTCTCCTGCTGAAACACGTGTCCTGTGACTTTACGACAGTGTCGAGCGGTTTACGGCAAAGAGAGGAAAGCAGGAAAATCGGAATAAAATACCAATATAAAATCAAAATAAACATAAAACTACTACTTCAGTTGTTACAATAGAACAACCGAATGAAATACCAAAATAATACAACAAAATTACATGATATAGTAATGTACAAATATATTTAAACATTTGGGCAAGGGAAAGTAATACATGTAAAGTATATAAAAATACATATTTCTCTCTCTAGCCTGTGTATATACATGTATATGTATGTATATACCTCTCTCTCTAGGCATGTGTGTATATTTATGTACACATATCTTCTGTAGTCCTCTCCAGGTCTGTCCGATTGCCATCTCTCCACAGGGACTGTATGGGATTGAGATCTGGACTCCCTGATCAGTCCAGAGTTTTGGTTTAATCCATTTGAAGGTGCAGTTTGAGATGCTTTGGGTCACTGTCCAGCTGAAAGACTCCTGACCTTCAGTGGAGACCAGAGTTACTGACTCTGGGCCTGACATGGCGCTCAAGGGTTCTCTGGTAGTGTCACACCACCATCCACACATTCAGCAATACTGTCCACTGTGCTGCTTTGTGGAAATACTCCTGCAAATAACAAAGCACTGTAATTTCAGAGCTGGTACAAGCTGCAAGGGTGTGAGTGCTCCTGGCCGTGTGTGTTTCTGTATGTGTGTATACATGAACACTAAATAAATAAATCTCTCAATAGAAGCTTCTCTGTAGCTATAGTGTACAGGGCACAATTTTTAATGTACTGCACATAATAGACACATTTTCTTGGTGAAAATTCTAGAATTAAACGTTATTCTTAAGGAAGATCGTCCTCATCTCTTTGTGGTCTGAACTGAATGTGGTATTTGTTATACTGACACATACTGTCTACACCAGAAACTGTTTTGATTCATTGCTGGTTGGTATAAGAATTCAATGCCACTGTTACTGGTTCCATGCTGGTAAATCAAGCATAAATGCATGATGATGTATGGGCCTTAGAGCGTGTGTAGTGATATAACATGATTATGTAATTTGCTCATGTCCCAATGTATGTCATGCTTCAAACTCCCCTCCCCTCTCAAAGCAAACCCCCACAGATCCTCAGGCCAAACGCGAGACCTGCGCTTCTGAATCAGTCTAAAAACACACATTTTAGTGCATGAATATGCAACACCCATCAAATATCAGTATAAAACACCGCCAAGCCCTTTAAACCCATCAACGTAAAATGAGTCTGCTTGTTTCTCTTCACTACATATGAGTGTACTGATATTTATTATGAATCAAACCAAAACAACCATGTTACTATGATCTGAAATATTTTATTGTCATTTATTTTGGAAATTCTCTAAACTTTCAACATCTCTCATTTGCCAAAAATAAAACTGCGAGCATCCAAATCTACAAAAAAACAAAACAAAACAAAAAAAAAAATCAACATTAAAATCAGAATGGAGAGAAGGAGACAGATCTCGGCAGATGGTGGGATTTGATTAAATATTAGTTGATATATAAACAACAGGTCTGTTCAGTCGACAGTGTGGGTGCACTCGCGAGCGTACAGTAACATTTCAGCAGATATTACAGGCCTAAAGCACATTACATCACTGGCCTACAGGTGTGGGCTTTCAGTTCCACTGTCCCGCCGGTTCAGGCTCAGTCAGAGAGAAGAAACGGCGTGTGACCTGGCTGAACAGAGAAAACCTGCGACTCGCTTTCACAAACCACCCCAAAGCAACACCAGACTCTTTCCAAAGACACCTGAACCAGACCGAAGGCAGCCTGAAAGAGCTGTCAAGTAAGATGATTCCTGTTTACCATTTGATTCGTGTTTTATATCAGAGATTAATACAGAAAACTGAGAAAATGCTTGATTTGAATCCTGATTCAGCTATCTTGGGTTAGATATGCTAAGCAGGTAATATTAGACGAGTTCAACCAAAAAATAACTCTGCCTCAACCTGTGCAGTTTTTCGTCTCCATCTCCTGAATCAAAGGCACCATTCAGAACTGCTGGACTGAAGGTGCACGTTCATTCTGTCGAACCGTACAAAACCAGCTTCTCCCTTCTTATCGAAAAGCACTTCAAACAACAAGCTATTTACAACTCGACAATGAGTCTGGGTTTGTAGACTAAGCTTAGTGCACGACTTAAAACAAATCTCCACTGATATCTTTGAAATGCTAATTCAGCCACTGAAAGCTAAATGTTTAACTTTAGACAATCCACAGGTCCACACCTAAAGCAGGTCATTACCATCTGAAAACACCAATCAGTGTCCACACAGACCATTCATATATGTACACACTTTGAGACTTGACAGTTTTTGAACATTGAAATTTTGACAAAGGGATTTTAAATGGGAATCCAACTTTTTACTGCAAAATTCAACACCTGAGATGAAAACAAAGTCATTCAGAGTGATCTGATGTGAAATGGTTCACTGTAGAGTAACTTCTGCAAAGTGGTGGCGGTGGGAGCCAGAGGTCACAATGCCCAAACCGACCAGTGACCCTGATGGTAAAACAGGGGCGAGACATTTTCTTTAGGTCCCAAAACCTTCACAAACTTTTACACCATGAACAGATACAAAAATAAGTTTAGACTAAAGCCTTCTCAAAACTATATTAAAAGAATTACATGTTTTAACAAACCATTTCACGTATCACAAACCATTTCTGAGAACAGGCTTTTTAGAGGCACTGAACGTTTGGTTCCATTCACCACCACTGTGAACAATTCTGACTCTTTCTGTTTCTCTGGAGCAGAGCATTTCATCAGACCACACTGAATGACTGTGCTTACATCTCAAGCGCTTAATTAGGCAGAACATCTGAAAAATACTGGAATTTCCTATTAACCAAAAAAAAAAAAAAAAAAAAACCAATGTGAAAGAACAAAATGGTACAGATATTGAAAACATTCTGTGGTCCTCCTGGGGCTTTATAAAGAGAGACACACTGCAAAGGAATTGTAATCTGAACTCCAAAACATTTAGCTGCAGTTCCATTCACCTTCAATTCAAAAACTCCACCCCACACTTACTGAACATGAGCACATTCAGGCAATCTGAGTGTTAAAAATTCATTTTTCCTAGTCATTAAAGATGGGCCTAACAGCTATGAATCAACTGATATGGAGTGAATGCTGAGTGGAGTTATTAAGAGTGTGTGAATATGTGTGCAAACCACTATTGTGCGTTTAGCTTCTTAAAACAGGAACAAGATAGCCACCACTGAAGACGGGAAGCAGGTCGATATCATAAGACAAGCTGGAGGAGAACAAGGCTGCACACACAAACGTTCTAAAGACGATCTCAGACACGTGGAGCGATCAAGTGGAAAAGTGCACAAATCTAAAGCAGAAACCATTAGCATTAGCTACTATCTCAGACATGGCTGGACAATTCATGATCAATTTTGTCACAATATGCTTTTCTGAGGGCATTGTGGATATCATCAGTACGTCTAGGACACTAAACAACTGCACATTCCATTACAGAGTATAATTAGTCATGTTTAATTGGATTTGAAAAAAATTATTTTATTTATAGTTTTCAGTAGCAGTTTCAAATGTGGAACTAGTGGGCCTTATTTTGTACGTATTAAGAGGTCAGAAATAAATAATATGAGTATGTTTAAATGCATTGTGAAACTAAGTACTGGGTTATGTTTGTCACCTCTAATTTAAAATTGCCTTCCTATTCTCCCTAAATAGTGCAATAGGTAAGAACACCCACATAATGCACCACACATCCAGTGGGGAGACCGGCCTCCTACAGATGAAATCCAAACAGCCCTCTAACAGGCATGTAATACACTATTTGGGTGGGGGAAAAAATAATTATTTCACTGCCTGTATACTGCATTCCATTAATTACTCTTTAGATCCAGTTTCATTATAAATACAGAGTTAAACCACAGGCACAGATTCACAGATGCAGTAGCAGCTACTTTCACAGGACGGCTGAATGACTAAAAAGTGAGAAGAGCAAGAGCTTTCAGCTGCAACTAATGAAGACAGGAGTGTGTGTGTCTAAAGGTGACGCACCGACTACAGTATCACAATGGAGAGTGTTCTGCATATGAAAACCAGGAGTGCTGCTCAGGATAGGTATGGTTAATGCGGGGGGGGAATATTCATACACTTCCATTCATGAGTGTGTGGGGGTCCTTATAGGGAAATGCTAGGATCTACACAATACAGTAATCCTGAGTGAGGAGTGTGTGGTGTGTGTTTGGTGTGCGCGTTCAATCTGTACAGCGACCTGTTGTGTGTGTGTGTGTGTATGTCTGGAGTATTAACTGCACTGTATAATGGGTATAAGAGTAACTGTCTACTAGCGAAGTTTTCTGAATGTGCGCTTTCTCCCCGTTAAACTCCTCCTTTTCATTTACATGACCCCGCCCCTTTCAAACTCCCTGACTCCTGTTCATTTCTGCAGCTCCTTCATCCTGTTGAGGGCGGAGCCAGCCTGGAACCACTCGATTTGTGTCTCATTGAAGGTGTGGCTCAGCAAGATACTTTCCGAACTGCCATCCGTGTGTTTCAGCACTGCTGTCAGAGGCTGAGAGAGGGATAGAGAGACAGAGGGAGAGAGAGAACGAGAGGGAGACAGAGGGAGAGAGAGAACGAGAGAGAGAACGAGAGGGAGAGAGAGAACGAGAGAGAGAACGAGAGAGAGACAGAGGGAGAGAGAGAGAACGAGAGGGAGAGAGGGAGAGAGGGAGAACGAGAGGGAGAGGGAGAGAGGGAGAACGAGAGGGAGAGAGGGAGAACGAGAGGGAGAGAGAGACAGAGAGAGAGAAAGAGAGAGAGGGAGAGAGAGAGGGAGAGAGAGATAGGAGAGAGAGAAACACAGAGAGAGGGAGGGGGAGAGACAGGGAGAGAGAGAGAGAGAGAGGGAGAGAGAGAGGGAGAGAGAGACAGAGAGAGTTAGAGGGAGAGAGAGAGAGGGAGAGAGACAGAGAGAGAGGGAGAGAGAGAGGGAGAGAGAGACAGAGAGAGTTAGAGGGAGAGAGACTATTATTCAAACAACCACACAGCAAAAAATGATAGCAGGGAAATCTAATATCTATCATTTTGAGCTACAATTATTTAACTTATTTTTAGCTTTTAACTTTTGAGTAACTATATACAGTGTGAAACGGTGTTGTACTATTTTTTTCTAGTTTCAAGCATTATTTCTTAAAATAAGAAAATTTAAATTGTGTACATAAAATCACAGAAAACAAATATTTAGAAATAAGTTTAATTATCTAAAAATAATTTCAACCTGATTTTGAAAAACATACACATTGACAATATAAGATGTTTCACAAAACAATTACAGCTCAATTCCAGTTTGCTTTATTGGGTGTATAAGTGGCCCAATATGGGTCATTAGTATGAACAGACCTAAAGCCTTTACTGGCTCGCCGCCCACACTGGATGCTGATCACAATATATGACAATACAGGAATTTCAATCTAACATCCTCATTATGAATATCTGAAAAGATCTATTTTTCCAGATCTGCAAAATATGCGATTTAGCCAAAAAAATCTGTTTAACACTGTAATTTGAACATAGCATTAAAAAGCACAGCGCTTCTAAATGGTGTGTGGTGTCCTGCTGTATATCATAAATAAACCTTATAACTGTCTAAGCAGAGGTCCCATCATTGGGAGACTGCGAATGTGATCCTGAATAAATTATCGAAATCATTCGATATTATAAAAATATACTTCAGCAACTTCTCCACCATAGAGCTGGTACACAGTGTTTGAACAAGGAAATCTGAACAGAACGGTATAACTAAGATTGGTCAACATGGTCACGCAGTGCTGCTGATTAACAGAGGAGGACCGAGAAGAGCAAGCAGCCCTGCAAGGACACAGCACTGACCTTCCCTGGAGCAAGGGACTGGAGACCAGTGATGGAAATCTTGTCATCAGGGCGGATCTTGTCATAGTCCCGGGGGTCTGAAAAGGTCAGAGGCAGCAAGCCCTGCTTCTTAAGGTTGGTCTCTGCACAGAGAGAGAAAGACAAAGTTAAATCTTTTTCTTGTCTATATTCTACTACTGTTAATAATAATACCACCATTCTCATTTGTGTATTCTGTGTAATTTTTAAAATAATCCTGAACTTTGGTGAAATTTTATTTAAAGATTTGGAATCTAATAAAAGTGAGATCAGATATTTACACCACTAGTGTTCCAACCCTTTGTACACTAATCCATCACAAATACATCCTATTATCAGCCCCGCTCATCTTATTACAAAATCCTACAGCCCTGTGTATGATGACACAAAATGTGATGACACTCTCATATACACAAATACACACACGCGTGCGCGCGCGCGAACGTACACACGTACCGTGGATCCTGGCAAAGCTCTTGACGATGATGGCTCTTCCTCCGAGGTGTCGGGGCTCCAGAGCAGCGTGCTCCCTGCTGGAGCCCTCGCCATAGTTCTCATCCCCCACAACCACCCACTGCACGCCATTAGCCTGCGAACACACACACACACACACACACACACACACACACACACACACACACACACACACACACACACACACACACACACGTTTAATACACACCCACCATCTCCTTCAACCACCCACTGAATCATGCACAGCCTGCAAATACACATAGATCAATTACATACACACAATTGCTTAAATAATTACATAATTAACCAAGCAATCAAATGACGCCATGTCAGCCCTTCATTTCCTGACGTTTTTGTAACTCACCCACATGCAATTAAAAAATAAATAAATAAAAAAGTTGACAATATCAAAGGTACTGACTTTACTGAATAACTGCTGCATCAATAACAAAATAAAAAACAATAAAAATATGAACATTGTTTAATAATAAATAATAAACTGCAGAAATATATTTGTTTTTCATTTTTTACACGTTTTACAAGCAACTACACTGAATTTATGACTGAACCTGAAGAGGGCAGCAGTTCATCTAAAGGGTGATACTTGTGTGTGCATTTAGAAAGAAAGAAGAAAAGGGGAAAAAAAAACAAAACAACTATGCCTGATAACAGACCAGCAGTGCAGAAACTGAGGGAGTGTGAGATTGTACCTTATAGAAACGAGCCACGTCCGGGACACCCTCGTATTTTCCAGTCAGACGGTTTTTGATCTTGTTGACAGCGTCGTTCTCAATGTTCACTGCACCAATCAGCAGGTTGTTGGAGATGTTGTCAAGGTGACCACGGAACTTCAGCCACGGGCCAGCAGCACTGATGTGATCTGTGGTACACTTGCCCTTCACCTAAGAGTGAGCGAGAGAGGAAGTTCGTCACGTTAGTGGTAAAATCTGGTTAGTCTGCAAAGACATTCACAGATAGCCAAAACGCTTTTCTGACCATTGAACTGCCACAACAAACTCAACAAATCAAGGGTTTCCAACCTTTGAAACAATGGGACAGATCCACAGAGGTGTTCACCGGCCTCACTAACCCACTAGTGCGCACATGCTTCTGTTGTTTCAGGAGGCGAAATGCACCGAGTAGCGCTGTCATCTCAAAGCAAGAAGGTCCTGGGTTGTATTCCTGGCCAGGGGGTCCATTCTGTATGGAGTTTGCATGTTCTCCCTGTGTCTGCCTGGGTTTCCACCGGGTTCTCCGGTTTCCTCCCAGACCATAGACAAGCATGTCACGGACTGAAGATACTAAATGACCCCTAGGAGTAACTGTGTGTGTGTATCTGTGTGCCCTGTGATGGACTGGTGACCAGTCCAGGGGTTTTTCTCCGCCCATCACTCTCTGACCGCTGGGATAGGCTCCAGCACCCCCCAAAACCCTGGTTAAGGATAAGCACTTCAGATAATGGATGAAACTAAGAAAGGAGCACCTTTCACTGGTCGCATTTTAAGACACATCTAGTAAATTGGGAGACTTTGCTGTAAACTAGGCTTTCCTGTTGGTCCTATCCCGAGTTTGCGACTCCTTCAAACCTACTGTAGATCTTTCATTTTCTTTAGCTGTCTCTTTTTACAGTCAATATTTACCAACACACTCATGAGACTTAATACCATTATAAGAAATACCATTACAATCATTTTCATTAACTACATAACTACATTAACGATAAAAGTGGATTTCACTGATGCCCTGACAGCTGACAATGGCTTTCAAATGGTAAAAAAATAAAAAGCACAAATAACACTTATTGGGTGACAACAACAAGTTATTGTCTAGTTCATTAAAAGCAGTGTCTTTTATTAATAGGGAGACAATCTCTAACGTCTCCCTATTAATAAAAGACAAACTGCACAACTCTTCACAGTAACATCCTTCTCTTTCTCTCTCACCTTAATCAGCACCTGCAGGTCCTCCAGGTCTTTGCCATCCCATTTCTGGAAGGGCTCAAGCAGCTGCAGTCTGTTGCTCTGTGGGTTCACGTCCACTCTGATTTGTCCCCCCTCTGTGGGTGGGTACTGGTAGGTGTCCTCTCCGGGGTCAAAGTCCCGCGAGGGCAGCTCATCGCCTGTAGGGGGCACCAGCTTAAACTTCTCACCTTTAGAATCAGTCAGGAAATCTGTCTCAGGGTTGAAGTCGAGAGTGCCGGCGATCGCCAAAGCAGTGACGATCTGAGCCACAGGGAGAGAGAGCGAGAGCATGATATTATGGTCAGAATAAGTTATTAATTAATAAGTTAATATATTTTAAGCTAAAATATCCTTTCTAATTGCTTATATTACTGACTTGATTATTAGACTAATTTAAAGGGTTTGGCAATTCTGTGCTTGAGTGTCAGCATGCCAGTAACTCTACTCTGACTGAACTAAAAGAAAAAGGAGTCAGATGTTATTACAGTGACGGTGTATGAATGATTTCTTAATGTCTGCTGACAGAAGGGATTTACTATTGATTTTAAGGCTTGTGTGTGCACATCACATGAAAGCTGGCTACAAAATCTGGCTTGTGTGTGTGTGCATGAGCCTCAGGAGACATGAAAAAATATGTGCAGCTGGTTTGTGCAAATGTGTGTACAACTCAAGATGTGTATCTCTGTAACTCCACTGTTTGTGCTCATAATCGCTTCTTGCCTTTTGTGGACATTTGCCCTTGCACATCTTAAAGATGACAACCAATATGCACACACTTTGAGAAATTGTAAAAATAAATAATAATAAATAAATAAATAAATAAATTTCCATATTTTAAGTTTAAGGCTGGAGATACAAGGCCAATGTAGTTAAACAATAGAGATTAATAGTCATCCAGTTCTTTTATGTAAATTCACCCCCAAAACCTCTGTAAAACAACTCAATGCTTCCAGCTCTTCATCAAGGTGCCACAGACTTCTAAATGTGGTTCAGTGTCATTAAAAAACAGGAAACGGTACCGCACGCACACGCACTATTATATACTGCACATTCTCCAACCTGATGCTACCACTGATGCTAC
>JBBPCZ010151736.1:0-18675 GCA_037974445.1 Brycinus macrolepidotus | reverse complement strand
CATTTTCTGTAACCGCTTAATCCTTACTAGCGGGTACCCGAAGCCTATCCTGGGGTCTACGGGCGCCAGGCAGGGACTCACCCTGGGAAGGGTGGCAGCCCACACACACACACACACACACACACACACACACACACACACACCATTTGCTCACACACTCACACCTACAGTAAATTTAGAATCCCCAATTCACCTGACGCACATCTTTGGATTAGGCCCAGGCCTAATGACAACCCTGTACATATAAATAATAATAAAATAGCCAGTAGTCCCAGATCTAATCTTAATCAACAATACAAGTTTTCATGGAGATGGGACAACACACAACGAAAATGAAATTGAACCCCATATATATATATATATAGCTTTACATTTCATATATATATATATATATATATATATATACATATGTAAAGCTAAAAAAAACAAATGAAAGCATGAGAAAAATGGACTTAAGGGAGAGATTGAGTGAAAGGCAAAGTTTATAAATCAGCTGAGAAGGAATTGCCCCTGGCGTGTCAAAGTATCAACAGCTTTACCCTGCCTGCACCCCCACCCCCTCATCTACTCCAATAAGGATTACATTTCTGCTGTGAGCTTTGATACACAGGGAGTGGAGTGATGGGAAGAGAGTGCATCCTCTGCGCTGCAGGTGCTGCACTAAATCCTGCGGAATGGGGTGCCTGCGAGGAGAGGGGGAAGATATTGGGTTTGCTGTGCAGGAGCTTCGGCCTTTTCTCCAGCCTCAGCATGGACCTGTGCGGGGGGCGTTAGATGTTCTAGTAAATCCAGTGTGATGTGAAGGCTGACACACGCAGAGCTGATATGAGCTTTGGGCTTCCCCAGGAGACAAACAGCACATTACGTTCCAGCTAACATGCTGTTGTCCTGTTGAGTGTGTGTGTGTAATGTCGTAAGTTTGCACATACACTTAGGAAAGCACTCAAATGCAGCAATAGCATGCATATTTAGTTATAACACATGAAGTCTCTTTTAAATGTATATAATTCAAATAAATATTTAAACACGTATATTCCAAGCAATAAATTTGGGGTTATTAAAAAAGCAAAACAAAACAAAACAAAACAAAGTAATATAAATGAAAATGAAAATGTACACATACATACAAAACAGAGAGAAAATAAACCCATCTAGAAACAAACAAAAAAAAACATTATTATTATTATTATTATTATTATTATTATTGTTATTATTATTATTATATTATCATCACTAACAATCATCATCATTATTATTAGTAGTAGTTGTAGTAGAGTAGTAGTGGTAGTAGTACTAGTTGTAATAATAATAATAATAATAATAATAATAATAATAATAATAATAATAAGACAAGGAAGAAGAAGAAGAAGAAGAAGAAGAAGAAATTTACTTTTTTAGTATAACATTTTTAGATATTAGGTTATATATATTTTTTTGCTTAATTGCATTGCATTTTACCTGCATGTATCTGAGATATGCATTTTAAAACGAGACACTGTGTTTTCATTAAATATAAATGTGCCCATTTTTTATTCAGTTTTATTTACCTTATTTTAAACTTTTTTTTTCTGTGCTTAAATATACTTGCTCCACATGATCTGTATCATTTTCTCGTAAATGAACTATATTCACAAGTAAAATACAGTTTCATGATTCACTTTAAGTAAATTCTAAACACTGTTTTCAGGACATGAATCTGTTTGTTCTGGCATTTTGTTTGTTGAAGTAACACACGCAAATGCACATGCGATGTGGCTTTGGGCCACCAGCCATCCTGCAGAGAGAACCCGAATCAAATGTCTGAACTGTAGTGGGTTAGGCTGTCGGGGCCGCGCCGTTCACTGAAGGGAACCATATGGCAGGCGGAGGCCTGTTCTCTCGCTACAAAAGAGTTGTGAAAATTGCAAAAGGGCATGCGGGTGTGCTAGTCTGCTCAGGTCAATTTTCAAGCCTTGTCACTTGTGTAAAATGTGTGTTACATATGTGTTCTAAATATCACAATAAAATATCACAATATTTTTTTCTGTTGTTTATTCGAACAGATACATCAGCATTGCTACATTGTAATAAAATAGGAGGATGTCTTAATGAGTTAATGTCCAGTCAGCTGCTTGTTACTTTTTATACAGGTTTTGTACTCTGGTTGTTGTTGTTGTTTACAGGCTCTTTGTAAATAGTGTAAACCTGTCTGATGACCCATGTGTTGTAGAAATCCTGACCACACTCATCTTCCAGTCTGAAAAACATATTCTTATGTATTTTAACACAGTAACAATGTGTTATCATGCTTCCCAACAAAAGACACACACACACACACACACACACACACGTAAAGTCTTGAGCCACCCCTCATTTTGCATTCAGAGACCCAGACTTTCTTATATTCTAATATAGTCTTGAGGAACAGTTCTCCAGACTTCCCGAAGGACTTTTAAGGTCTCTTATTTTCAGTTCAGTCCCTGAACCTGACAAATGCTTTTTGTTTGTTAAGCAACACAGTGCAAACAAAGTACATTTAACTTAAGTCCTGAACCAGTGAAGAAACGGGTGCAGATGATTCCAGATGATCAGGCCAGTGATCAGTATACTGGTGGTGCTGAATGCTGAGTGGTTGGAACTCCTTTATCTAGGCTCCTTGTCTCTTTAGGCACTTTGTAGACTGTCACAGTAAAACATTTGTTCCCATTTCTTTCATTTAGTCTACTTAGCATGCCAAAGATAAGACAGTTTGACAGGCATAAAACAATATTTGTATCAAGGTGATTCAAAGCAAAATATAAAGAATACAAATATGTCAATGAATAATATAGAAATTTATATAAATTAAATATATAAATTAAACTTTCATAAATCAGATGATTGTTATAAATGAAACTAAAAATACCTGTACGGAGAAGAATTAAGATGTTTAAAGCTACCAGAGTTATAGCGAACCTGCCTTGTAAAAAAAATGCCTGTTTGTTTCACCCCCACGTACAGCGAGGAGGATGAATGTAGAGGCAGAAATCAACATTTTCTGCAAGCATCCTGGTTGGAGATTTACAGAAGATGGGAGGATCTTGGGATCAGCAAGTCTCAGAAAAGTCTGTCTATATCAACTGTTTGGAAGGTGTGCCAGATACCAGTGTCCTTTTCTTTCATCTAACCACAAATGTAAACGCTTTGAGTACTCTAGATTCTACTACTTTTATAGTCAGTTGAGACAAAAATAGAGCTTTTTGGTAAAAGTGAAAAATAAAACGTGCCATAGTTTTTGCACTAGAAACTTTTTTTTTCTCTCCAACATGTTAAAAACAGCAAATAAACAGTAATTAGCATTTAAATGTGCAGAATGTGTGTTCTTTGTGTGTGTGTGTGTGTGTGTCTTTACTTACTTTACTTAGTCTGTATTTACTTTTTTTTTTAACCAAATCCAACTGTACTATTATATTTTTAAGGAAACGATTTTCAGCACACTGAAGATCATTGCGGGAGTGTAATTAAGCCGAAGAACATTCCTATACTCTTATGCCATAAACGCCATAATTTGTCATAAACGATCTCTAATGCAGCTCAGTCATTCCAGCGGAGACTGACTGAATCATGAATGCAATTAACGCAGCCCACATTCCTGAGGGGTCTATTCACTATTTTCTCTTCTCCTGAGAAGAATTTAGTGTCGACCTCTGAAAGGGAGAGATGTGTCGCTTTTCTTTTTAAAGGCTGATCTTGCAGAAGAATCAGATAGAGGGGTCACTGTTTAAAAACACCACTTATGTGAGCTGACGTCAAGCTTTTTTATGCTCCTTTTTTGAAGGAGTGCTCCTTTGGTTTTTGGGCTCATACTATTCAGGACATCTGTGTGGTCACTTACAATAGAGGCCAAGGGGCAGTTTCTGAACTGCAACATCCAACATTTCCGCAAATGACATAGATTTTGTAGAACATGGGCAATGCACCACCGATGTAGGGGTGGGCTGAGTTTTAACAGTCCCCGTCCACCTTAAGGAAGAATTCGAGGAAAACAAAAGTAACCAGAACTAGTTTTTTCAAGGTCCAGCATAGGAAAGTTGGTCCACCTTTCATAAGAATTTGAAAATGTCAAATTCTGCTTATTTGTTGCATTTAAACCTTATAACTTCAGATTTACAGTCACAGAAAACCCATTCACTTTAAACCCAACAGGACTGGACCATAAAGTGGAGATGCTTTAATCATATAAAGGTGTTTTATGGTCCTAGAGAGTGTGTGTTCACGTTTCGAGGAGAGGTAATGATGTTTTGGAGCTGAAAGAAAGATTTAGAAGTTTTGTAACGTTTTAGAATTAATAGTTTGACTAAAAAGCCTCAGCTCCTGCAGTTCAGAAGGTTTAGGAGTTGCTTCATTAGAGCTAGTTGAAAGTGCTGGCTGAACTGTTGGTTTGGTTCTGTGACGCTTAAATAGTATTATTTTGCACACAATGGCTTGCTGGCCTCTGGGGGGTGCAGCGGAAGGTTAAGACCATTTCACACTGGACAAATTCATCACGTTGTAACAGAACTGGAGGGAACATGGCATTAGCATTTGTCTGTTTATCATAAAATATGATTTACCAATTGGCATGTGCAGAAGGGTAGTAATTAGCTGAATGGCGTTCAGTGATTAGGAGCAGTGCTGGGGGTCTGCATGTGCACCTGAATTAAAAACAATGGCTTGAATTCAGCAACCATCCATTAGCTTCTATTATAATGTGGTGGGCCGGTTTCCTTTTTTTTTTTTTTTTTTTTCTCATTACGGGGAAATGCTTGGGATCCATGGTTTAGATGGTACGGGTGGTACAGATGCAGGAGATTAGGTTGAAAAAGTAGTATTTCTTAAACCCCACACAGAGCAGCTGCTTATATAAGTCTACTGTGAGCGCCTGCAAGGCTGGGTGAGTGGTGTTTTTATTAACTAGACTGAGAGTGCTGAGGTCACCATGCCCCAGGGGCTGCAGCAGAAAGGGAAAGGAGAGGAAATTGAGACTCGTGCACTGTGTAGTGGATAATAGGGGTGTAAAAATCCATCGATCTAAAAGTGAGGATCCAGTCGCATCAATTGTAATAAGACTGGACCTCTCAATTCTGCCTTTCACCATATAAGCACTCCAGGACCCCCCATTTGACCCTGGTTATGGATAAATAAATGGATGGATGGATGATAAGACTGAATGAAGCAGGAACTCATTTTTCATGCTTTTATATTTTGTATTTGTATTGACGAAAAATGTGGAACTGATGTTTGGCTGGCACAATTAAAAAGTCGAATTACAAATTCGATGTTAAATTGTAATTA
This sequence comes from Brycinus macrolepidotus, assembly GCA_037974445.1. Lineage (NCBI taxonomy): Eukaryota > Metazoa > Chordata > Actinopteri > Characiformes > Alestidae > Brycinus > Brycinus macrolepidotus. Next base: position 13,383 of record JBBPCZ010151736.1, on the reverse strand, counting down.
AATGTCTGAATAAAAAATAATTTAAAAAAGAATACAAAAATGCACACTATGTATATTTATATTAATGCTCTAATCGAATCATTTCAATTAGAATACTCAGAGACGCTGGTGTGTGTGCTGCCTGGCTGCCTGACCACTACTGGTTCTCTTCGTATGATTCTTTTATATGTGTGTGTGTGTGTTTGTGTGTGTGTGTGTATGCTGTGTCACTTATGTTTTCCTCAGACAGATTATCCTCCCAGTGGCAGTCACTTTAGAAATAAATATTTTTTTCCGCTTCTGTGTTGCACTTTCTGCCGGCAGTCAGACGCTCCTGACAGCGGCGCTTAAATGAGACAGATGAATGGAGGGATTTTACATTAAACCCCCTCCCCTAGACCCAACACACACACACACACACACACACACACACACAGATGCTCACTTACTCACTCATCACGTTCCTCTGCCCGTTCACTCCTATTTTCCAACACGCCATCATCCCTTCCTCAGACTCTTTTTATCACTCTCTCTCTCTCTCCTTTCTCTCTCTCTCTCTCTCTTTCTCCCTCTCTCAGCTAATTCAGACCAGACTGAATAGAGCTGACAATCAGCCTTGATTTGTGACTCGGCCGACGGCAAGGTTAATATGATTATTATTGCAATTTGTTCATCAGCTTTTTTCATTGAGAGGCAAGTGTGTAAACAGTCATCAGCAGTTACGTTCATGAATGAGAGATGTGTATAATGATAATAGTAATAACAAAAATAATAGTGGTCTTTTGTTTGTGCGTAGCGCCTTTCTCAGATTAAAGGCAGAGCAACAACAAAAGACCAAATGACCCAAAATGACAAACCTGTGGAGAAATAAGCACTGGAGGGGACGTTCCTTTCCCCAGCCACGTCCACCAGCTCCTCCTGGGGGATCTCAGACCATCAGAGATATATAATCCACCCAGCTTGTCCTTTCGGTCTCCTCCCAGTTGGTCATGCCTGAAACATCCAGGAGGCAGCCTGACTAAATACCACCCCAACTAGCATCATGGTTCAGGCATGGAAATGATTGAAAAACGTATAGTTTGTACTTCAGTTTTTTCTCTTTTTTGTTTTAAACACTAATAAATATCAGTAGATCAGTGTTTGAGATGGTTGTTTGAAACACTGATGGGTGGATCAAGGTTTGCGCTTACAATAGAGGCCAAATGTCATTTGGAAGATGTCCATTTCTGATTCTACAGCTGATGACCTCAAACCTAACCTAAACTTAAACTTTAATCCTAATCTTAAACCTAATACTGTTGATAATTCACTGAATTTCACCAGTTTCTTAATAATTAAAGTTTCTATAGATCTTCAGGGGACCATCAAAACAAAGCGTGGCAAAAAAATCTGATTTTTGCCAAAAAATTAGGTCTTAAATTTTGAAAATGTATTTTTTGAAGTTTCTGGACCCTAGTTCAAAATTTGAACTGCCTGTTTGCATACTCACCTGATTTTTGCTCCAGCCTGGTGAAGAAAGTGGTGAGGCAGCAGTCCAGTGTGTACGTGACAGAACACACTATACAGCAGATACTATGAGGGGGACATGGGGAGAAGTCGTGAGTAAAGAGACTTTCAGTGCTTCTGGAAGAAAAGATGAAAAAGAAGTCAGGGGGATCATGACACTGAATGACCCGCAATCAAAAGATGAGATTCTCATAAGCTTACAGGGTAGCAGGTGAAGATGTACTCATGATAGTGAACTAGCAATATGTCAGGGCCAGACCATAATAGAATTGACCACAGCAAGCAGAAGTTTGTCCTTAACCCTCGTATTATGTTGCAAGTGAATTACATACACAAAGTTATTGGTCAAACTGACCAGTTCAGTTCAAATACACACAAAGGCAGGCAATATGTTCGGTCAAAACACTAATGCCTTCTACAGACTGTGCAATGTCAATAGTGTTATAAGATCATTACAAATCATACTGTGCCACATGGTTCTAACAAACTTGGGCATGACCTGTGTGAAGATGTACAATAGTGTGATTGCAGGTGTGTAGATGTACGATGGTGTAAAGGAAGGTGCATAGATGTACTATGGTGTGTGTGAAGGTGCATAGATCTATTATGGTGTGCGTGAAGGTGTGTTGATGTACAATGTTGTGTATGAATGTGTGTAGATGTACGATGGTGTGTGTGAAGGTGTGTATGATTGTGTTTGTGAAGGTGTGTAGATGTACAATGGTGTATGTGAAGGTGTGTATGATGGTGTGTGTGTGAAGGTGTGTATGATGGTGTGTGTGTGAAGGTGTGTAGATATACAATGGTGTCTGTGAAGGTGTGTAGATTGTGTGATGGAGTGTGTGAAGGTGTGTAGATTGTGTGATGGTGAGTGTGAAGGTGTGTAGACGTACGATGGTGTGAATAAAGGTGTGTAGATGTATGGTGCGCTGGTGCTGTGCTAACAGAACAAGATGACTTGCACTCTGGTGATTGTGCTTTTAACGTGTTTGGAGAAAAATTCAAAGAAAAGACAGCGTACCGGTGTCCCACGTGCTGGTATTCTTTCATTTTACCTGCATTTTGTTTGGATTTTATCATTATCTTTACAGAAATTGTTGGTGGAACAGTGTTGTTGAAGATGGCAGATCTGGCATCTCCACTTCTTGCCATTAACTGTACCCACTGTATCTATAGCTTGTTGTTTGGCTGGCGGTTTGGATGCACCAACTTGAACTTTCTGGATAATAGCTGCAGCTGCCAGGGATTGAGGTGGCCAGGTTTGTCTCTGGATCTTGGGAGATGAATGCTTTGGCAAGCTCCTCTAGGAACCGCATTCCATTGTTGGTTGATTTCAGTCCACAGGACATAAGTGGACACATGTTGTAGTGGCTTCATGTTGTAGGCCAATGGGCTGTCATGCACTACCAGCTATTGCCATTACTTTGTTCAGGTTGGAAAATCCTTTTTGGTGGAATCAAAATCCCCAATAAGTTGTGCTCATTACAAGAACAATCTCAGTTTTCTTTGGTCAGTGTTAGACTAAAGTTGCAGTTTCAGAAAAAGGCAAATTCAGGGGAATTCAGTGTTCTTCCCTGTATCTTTACAAGCTCACAGAGAAGTTCTGGCTTTTTTCCTAATTTTGTTAACATGGTCAACTACGTCTTTTCAGTAGTTCAACACCACAATAGGATGTGAAGAAATTGTCACACATAATGTTATGATTTTGTAGCCCTTTGCTTATATCCAGCACTATCCAGCACTCTTGTCTGTGGCTTCCCAATGTAAACATGCATATTCCATGCATAGCTCGCTTTGGCATCACAGGCTGCCCATATTTTGATGCCACAATTTGCAGGCTTGTTTGGCTCTGTTGGAAAGGACATTGGCCTCTGAATTGTGTAGCAAGACATTTGTACACTGTGACATGAAAACCAGGATTGTGCAGGAGAGGTAGAATGTCCACCCACTTGTCCCATATCTGCCTAATTGCAGCTGGCTTGTCTCCCTCACATCAGCCAGATCTGGTGTCATGGTTAACAAAGCAAATCACAAAGGAGAGACAGGAATGTTTCCAGAAACATCGATGATTGCTAAATATCGGCCTGGTGTTTTCTTCTTACATACACACATATCTATAAACCTTAACCTAAAACTTCAATCTTATTCTAATCCTAAACCTAATCTTAGCCTCAACCAAAAACTCAGTACTAATCTTAAACCTAATCCTGAACCTTAACTACAAATTTATATCTAATCCTAAACCCAAACCCAACCTTAATCACAACCTAAAATTTAAATCTAACCGTAACTCTAATATGAAGCATAACCTAAATCTTAAATCTAATTCGTATCCTAAATCCAATACTGTTGATAATCCACTGAGTTTCACCAGACAGTTTCTTAGTTTCTTAACGAAAGTATCTGTAGATCATATTTAGGGAGCCATCAAAAATAAAGTGTGGCTAAAAAAATCAGATTTTTGTCAAAAATTAGGTTTTACAACAAAATGTATTTTCTGTGGTTTCTAAAATTGAAAACTTAAATTTCAAAGTGCTAAATATTGGGCCACTATTTTCTTCATTCAATGGCAGTCATCTCTCCATTTCACACCAAACCTAGTATCAGCAATCCAGTGTATGCATGCAAGTCAGCATGATCCAGTGGCTTCCAGTTCTCACAAAACACACAGCTCCTTTCTAAATTGGTCATGTCCAGTATAATCTTCTCAACTGGCTGCTTCATGAAGAGCTGATTGAATGTCATGGACTCAGGTGACAGCAAAACATTTAGGTCCTAGAAGCACTTTGATTACATTGGAAGATCTGCTTTGGCTTTTTGGTGGTGAACGTGACCACCCTATATTGCCATCATTTCCATGACCTAACAACCCTCACTGCAGTTATCTAATGGATGGAAGGGCCATGCCAGGCTGCCATGCCATCCTCTGAATATTCTTCATCTGAATAACATCTGGATCTTCTATGTTGTCTTCTGCATCTAAACTATTCTCTGTCCCTGGAACCTATTCCTCTATTACAGTATTGGGCTTCCAAATCTGTGATGATACTTCTTGGACTGTCTTTCAGAGCTAATTTTTCAGCATCAAAGTCATTTTTCAGTACTCACAAGAAATAGAGGCTCCTCAAGAAATATAAGTGTTTATTTTATGCTTATAGAACCACCTTGGTCAAAATGTTCCAAAACACTGTCTTTGTACACAAATATTATTCAGATTTTCACACATCAGTGAGATCACACTTCTCATGTAACTTCATGACTCTAAATGAGGAAAAGACATTTTCAGAGTGGAAAAAAAAGAATAACCAAAACTCAAAAGTGAAAACAGGCCAAAGTGACCTGTAACAAAGTAGAAGGGTTAATTAGAGAAGAGACTGCTTTGCCAGTGTTTCTGAGTTATGTGACTAATGAAAAGGGAGTGTTTTATTTCTTTCATTTTTAAGCAGAAGCGAAGGTCAGCAGTGCTGCAAAAAAAAGATCATTTCTATGAGTGAAGTAATGTGGACCTTGGAGTCAAATGTCACACAAAAACTGGGAACAGCTTGTCAAAGCTTATAAATCACACCATTAAGGTTGATGTAAAAACGATATCCAGGAAAAGGGATTTAGGGTTAACTAGCAAGTCATTTTGGGTGTATGTAGCTTTAGTAGCTTGAGAAAGTTATGATTTATTCAGTTATTTTAATTAAAGCTACGTACAGCAATGGTGGACATAGTGTCCTCAGTGTAACAATAAAAACTGAAATGGTAGAAGATGATTTGACTAACAGGAAAATTGTATATTATGAAAAGGATGAGACCAAGAACTGATCCTTGAGGCACTCCTTGGCTACCAGGGGCCTAGGAGGATTTAAAGTTTCCGCCTGCTGGCAGGAGTTCTTGGGCATGAAGTGCTGTTTTTATGTATTTGGAAGAAAATGCGAGCGAGCTGGGCGTCCAAGGCGAGGCTGTGCTGCTCAGGTCACCAAAATATACTTTAAAGTTATTTTGATGAGGCCCTGAACCATGAAAATGCCACCTTGACATTCGAGGAAAGATTCACATAAAAAGTAAGCATAAAATTCAGAATGAAGGGAGCTGAGGGTGTGCTTTACTAGCTGAAAAAAATTATCCGGAGGAAGGATGCTTTGAGCTTTTTTACCATATAACCCAGAACTCAATGGTACAATGATGCTCATTATCATATGGCCAAACTGCATCCTCAGCTCATAAAATCAAGTCATTCATAAGTCATAAAACCTAATCATCCATTTCTTTGTCACGGGTACATACGCCTCTAAATGTGATCTGAGGCCAGCTGTTTCACTCATCACGGTCACAAGCGACCCCTTAGCTGGTGGACAGGTCCGGTCAAGCGACTGAACCACAAAGACCAGCTTTCAGCAATTAGCATGCAGTATTGTTTGCACTCCTCCAGCCGCTCTCGCTCAGTGTAAATGGCTCTGAAGCAGTGATGACAGCTGCTAGCATCTACTACTGGATCCCATTACAGCAGGAGATGTGAGTGTATAAAGTATCGTTTTGAGCCAGATTCTCCCATCTACCCCCCCGCTCGTTATGTACAGAGACGACAGAGCCTCAAAGGGCATGAGGACATTACGCTCTGATTGAGCTCGGGGCTAATTGAAGGGATGGCCGGCGTCATTAGAGAGAGACTCTTTCAAAATGTCAGCGCTCCATTCGTCACGCGCCACTTTGTATTCGAAGGCGCGTAGGGTTTCTCCATGATTAAAGCGTGAGATTGAAACCTTGGTAAGGAACATCAAAGTGCAACTGTTCGGGGGGGGCTTTCACTTTATACATGCTCACGTTTGCACCTCCAGTCAGTTTTTTTGGTTTATCATGTCTTTGATTTCAGTGAAGAAGATTTCCACCAATTCACCCAACAAATGTGGCACTGGAAAGATTTATCCTACATTTATTGAAATCAAATATATATAGGTTTCTTTACTTCTGGTGAAATCCAGATTTTTCTACTTGATGTTACAGAATTTTCTCTAGATATTTGTTACTTCTGCAGCAAGTAAGACGGTTAAATTTGTTGAAGTAGGAGTCTGAGGGTTACATTGGTTTTTTTTTTAATAATAAATGTTTAAAACAAACAGTAAGTAGTGTTTATGATTAACCTGTTATGTTTCTCTAATGTCACCGTATGACATATTAATGCTTGACCTACACATGCTGTAGTGGATCCATATCTAAAAAAGCTCTGCCACTGTTAGTCATGGAATGTTTGGCCATTTTAGTTTGAGAGGTTAATCATTGCCAATTTCAGCTGATTCCCAAACACTAGCTAGTTCTTACAACCACAAGGGAGCGGGATGGCCAAAGCACTTTCCTGCCGAGGCACCAAAAAAATGCATCTTTTTAACACACAACCAAATCCCGTTTTACGGGTCAACAGATGTTTGGCCTGTATAATTCGGAATGATAGAAAGAGAAAAAGATCAGGGTGTCATAGGCATGATAATAAAAACCAAAACCATAGCAGTGGATATGGTCGAAAGGGAGCTCTTATATTATGAAAAAGGGCCAAGAATTGAGCCCTGAGGCACTCCTTCAGAAACAGAGGTGATTTAAAGTCCCAAGCCTGGATTTCGCTGTGTGGAAGTTCACATTTTGAAAGAAAAGCAATGAGGATCTAACTCTGTTTCTAATAACACTTGAACAAAGCATGTTATAACAGTGTAACCGCTAGTAATGTATTCTGTTACTGCTGAATCACGACAGTGCAGCTCATATAATTACATGTTTATTACATATAATTACAAAATGTCTTTTAGTAAAAAACTTAATAAGTTAATATGTATATTTACATAAGCTGCACTACTGTAATTCATATTCCTCTCTGCCATTCACCGTATAAGCTCTGGGATAGGCTCCAACACCCCTGCCACCCTGGTTATGCATGAGCGGTTCAGTTAATAGATGGATGGAATCGACCTATATGTATTCCTACTAAGGTCACTTTATCTCAGTGTATATGTACATGCCCGAAGCACAGTTAGCATCTGCATAAATCAAGTTTGGTGGTGGTCAGTATTGGGGTTTTTTGAGGGGTGGACAATGCTTTACTCAGTACAACTGGACAATGACCAATGCTCCGGTATACCGCATCAGACCTGCTATTTGCTCTTTGCTGTGGTGCTGTGGGTGCAGCGGCAGCAAGCTTCAGGCACTTTTCCATGGGCATACAGGAACCATGCTGTACCTAAACCGTACTGACATGGCACAGAACTTGCAGTGCGCTTTGATTTTCCAGTGTTTCTCAGCCCAGTAATGGTGTTTCTGATGTGTCAGCAATCCAGTTGTTGTCTCAAAGCTGAATTCTAGTTGTTCGTTTCTGTCTCAATTGTTGTTTTTTGCACGGACAGTAAAAAACAATGGCCTTTTTCCATGTTGTATTGACTATTTTGACCAATCAGAACACAATTAGTGAAGCAGTCAACTCGACTGTATCCCACTTTCAGGCCTGCCATCAAGCAGCTCGGGTGCAACTCGGGTACAGATGGCTTTATTTGTGATGGAAAAACATTTGTTCGCGGTATGACACGGTTCCTTGTGCCAGTAAAAAAGGGTCATTTGTCCTGCCGCCTGTGCTTACTAGCCTTTCTGTGGGCCCTACCTGCTCTTGTCTGCCCTCACGCCAATATTACACTATATTTGGCTCACTGTCTCCTTAGTAACCACATTTGCAAAGGGCCTCCTTGAACCATGAAGGGGAAGAGCTTTTAATCACTAACAATTGCGGTGTCTGACAGATTCTCATTTATTGGGTTTCATTGTAACTGAAATTCACTCCATATGTGAAGAAGATTGCAAGCTTTATTAATATCTCTGTCAGTCAGTTCTGAAGGCATTGGTCAATGGGCACAAGCCCCCAGGCAAATAGGTTCATTTTACTATAGTAGTTGCTTCTCAAGACTCTCAAGACTTCTCAAAACAGATTATTAATCACAAATCCATTTCAAGATGAAAATGAATTTCTTTGTTGGATTACAAGAGCTCCACATGTGTCACCTTTGAAGCGCTCAGTATGAGAGTTAAGCAAGTTCTGCAGATACAGTGGGGCTTTTAAAAGACCACTGGAGCCCCAGTGCAGTCGTACACACTCAAAGGAGCTTTGACCATCAAGGTCCTTGGAATGAAGGAAAATCATGGAAGATGAAGGACCCGAAATTGTCTCTTGAGCATAACCTGACCCAGACGTTCAGCTTCAAATGTGTTAAGAGAAGAGCCATGAAAAGTGAAGAGATCTCTTCTTGCTTCATTTTCACATGTCAGGATGATTTTTATCTTTAAAAGAAGCAAAAATTCTTTCAAAACTTTTTTTTTAGAAGAAGGAGTCCTCTGAATATATGTGGATCAGAATTAAAACATCTGGAAATATCTACTTTTCAAAACAGCTGTAATAATAAAAATAAAACTAAATCCAGGGTTTAGTGCACAGAAGTGATTTTGTAACAAGCTGTGTTTGTTTATTTGTTTGTTCCTTTGTTTTTTACCCAATAGGTCTAAAGAGATCAGAACGGTAGATCTGGTTTTGGCAGAGGATTTTCTTGCAATTATTACTTTATTTCCCTTTTATAGTCTGTAAATCCCACACAGGTGTTACATCCCGGTTAGCGGCCACCAGAGGCCGCCCTGTGAACTTTTATGTTTGCTCATGGGTGTGTTCCCTTACTGGCCCATCAGTAAGGGTTCACAGCCGGCCGGGGGTTTTGTAATGAGTACTGGTTTGTTTTGATTGGTTCTTGTCAGTGTTTGCGTCTAGTTTGGTTGTCGGTTCACCATCACACTCCCTCACCCTCCCTCACATTCCCTCAGTTTGTACGTGCTGTATTTGTGTGGATTTTGTTTGAGTTTTGGCCCTTGTGCCTTTTTGTGTTTGAATAAAAGTAAAGTATGGAAATCTCCAGTGGCGCCGCCTTCTCTTGCTAGTACCTCAACGTGACAACAGGTGTGTTGAGCCTAACAAGCCCAGTTCAATGAGCCAAACCAGTGAGAACCCCCCCCCTCTCCCCCCCAAAAAAAACCCGGCTTTGGGAACAATGCTCACCCATAGCCCAGAACGAACAGTTTCACATTGAGGTACATGGGCAACAGGTGTCCAGTAAAAAAAGACACAGGATTTGGTTTTGGCTCAGAAAAAACTTGCTTGCATGTTTTTTTTTTGTCCCTCTGGTTTATTTAATCTGCTCCTTTGTCACTGGATTGGATTTCAAGTAACGTCCTTAATATTACTCCAGCTTTGACTGCAGATATCCGAAGACATGATGAATGGCTACTGACGTTCAAAAGCATCTCCTTTGTTGTCTCATCCATTCTTACTCACTGTTAGCACATAATTTCTCTCTCTCTCTCTCTCTCTCTCTCTCTCTTTCTCTTACTCTTCTCTCTCTCTCTCTCTCTCTCTCTCTCTCTCTCCCCTCTGTCTCCCTCTCTCCTCTCTCTCTCTTTCTCTTACCGTCCTCTCTCTCTCTTTCTCTTACTGTCCTCTCTCTCTCTCCCCTCTGTCTCCCTCTCTCCCCTCTGTCTCCCTCTCTCCTCTCTCTCTCTTGCTCCCCCCCTCTCTTCCTTTATTTTTCTCTCTCTCTTGCTCTCTCTCGCTCTCTCCCTCCCTCTCTCTCTCTCTTTCTCTTACTCTCCTCTCTCTTTCTCTCTCCCTCTCTCTCTCTCTTTCTCTTTCTCTCTCGTGCTCTCCTCTCTCTCATTTCTCTACCACTTGCTCTCCTCTCTCTTCTCTCTCTCTCTTGCTTCCCCTCTCTCTTCCTTTATTTTTCTCTCTTTTGCTCTCCTCTCTCTCTCTCCCTCTCTCTCTCTCTTTCTCTCTGTTTCGTATCTCCATCACAAGAGAACTTTTTTATACCACTTGAATTTGTAAACACCAGCTGCCCTTGATGTGTGAATGTTTCATGATGAATGGATCAACAAAAAGTTTGAATAGCAAGCCTTTAAAGCCCCAAGGAGCTGTTTTCCTTTCCGACCTAGCTGATCTCGCTCTTGAGGACACAATACGCAAAACAATAATCGTAATATTTCATGAAAATGTTTCCCATTTTACTGTAAAATGGAAGGTGCTAAACCTGGGATAGTATTGCCGTCACCAATCACAGGGCTGATGTGGTTTGTGCGCTTACATAAACATCCCTGGAGGCTGAGTTCACCACTTCATTGAGACGCTGTTCCCTAATGGCAGTGTCCTTTTTCAGCAGGATGATGCTGTCCACACTGTAAACACTGTTCAGTCTGATCGAGCATCTGTGGGATGTGCTGGATAAACTAGTCCGATCCATGGAGGCCTCACCTCACAACTCACAGGACTTAAAGGATCTGCTGCTGGTGCAGAACCACAGCACCTTCAGAGGTCTTGTGGAGTCCAGGCCCCGTTTTGGTGGCACAAGCAGAACCTAAAAAAATATTAAGCAGGTGGTTTCAATCTTATGGCTGACCAGTGTATATTATCTCTGTGTTTCCTTGTATCCCCTCCCCAGTACTTGGACAAACTCAAACTAGAATAAGTGGAACCAAGTACTAATGAATTTGCTATGTGAGATTTTCATAGACATTTCATGTTCTCCACACTCGAGTCATATTTCTGTATTCATTTTTCATTTGTACTTTGATGGATTCTTAATATAATGGTCAGGTTTAATACATATATATTAAATATTATGTATTAATATGTATAATATAAATATTAATAAATAATAATCAATTATGTTTTTATGTTGCCCCTTTAAATTGTTTGGGTCATAAACCACCAACATATGAAAAGTATATAATTTATATAGGGTTGGATATGTGGTTTGATGTATTTACACTTGTTTCTTCTCTTAGAAAGTTACCATACTGAGCCAAATGCAAAAGTAATACTAATACTAATGATATATTACACTCTATGCTTTGTATCAGTATATAACTATATATGACAACATGTTTAATTGTCATGGGATGACAGGAAGGTTTTTATTTTACAGTGAGAGTGTATTCATTCAAAGTTCTGCTGAGCCAGTGTTTTCTCCAGAGGCGTGATTTGGTTCCTGCACCTTCATGCTTGCTGTGTGCTGGGGGACCCAGCACCTCATAGATAATTAATGTGATACATATTTTGCTGTGCCCTCCTATTTTCCCCAGTCTTATAGCACGCGCCATCCTGTTCCACCTCCCACTGATCTGAAATTCTGCCCTACATCTCTGAAGGCAGCCTCGCACTCCCTCTCTGCTCTGGGTGTAGCCTAGCACTGTTGCTAGTTGTTTATGCCTTGCTGAAGTGTTGTCAATTTCTTAGCAACCTTGTTGCTGAGCTGTTAACACACATAAATTCATGCAAATGGCAAACTGTTACTGCACTGCTCCTGTTTCCCTGTGCTCATCTCGTATTTCTCTCACTGCGCTTCCCTCACCTTAGTCACTGCAAGACTTCGGGAAACTTGATGAACTAGTTCTCAGAGTAGAGCCTTGTTTTCAGCACTTTTGAAGCCAAAAGTGAGAAGGTCCTTCAAAACATCTTGCTCTTTTTAAGCAAATGTTTGTAGCCCCTTTCAAGGGCTTTTATTCAAAGATTTTCCTTTCAGTTTCTACATGCTTTAAAGGTCCTTCTGTCCAACTACATTTTTTCCACTTCAATTGCATTGAAATATATTCAAATTATTTAGAAAACCAGAAGCGACCTGGATTTTTAAAAAGCGTTTTTATATTTAAATGCTATCTTTTCAAATTTATGTTGATATCAAGAAAGCTATGGGTGCTTCATGTCATTTTGGCACAGCTGTCTTTGTGGAGAGGTGTAAATTTTTTTCACCTCAGGCAGTTCTCAGCCCTCCCCTTTCACTCTCATTGCTCCTTAGCAGCTCAACAGAGTCATAACATGGAGCCAACAGTGACCTAGTTAATCTGATTATAGAATATATTTTCTGGTTACTTAATACTATCCAAGTTAGTTTTCATGCCAACAGTGAAATAGGACAAAACTACGATAAAACATAAGGAAAACACTCTATTAAAACGTGGCAGTTGTGTATTGTAACTACATCAGTGGATCAGTAATGTGACATGATGTATATATATAAATATGTATACACATACATAATGTGTGGAAGTGTGTACAGGGTGTATGTTGGTCAATTAACCAGGGCGTCAGAACTTACACACTCCTGTACATTATTTTTAGTAATGTCAAATTTGCATGAATACTTTCATTAATCAAAGCGCCCACAGAAACACTTGGTGATTGGCAACGGCAATCTGCATTCATTGTGAGAGGGACTTGCCTGCATCATGTAAGCTTCGGGACCAAAAAGCACAAGGAGGAGGCCTTGTAGTCCAGTGCTTCCTCTGCCTCCTACGATCTACATTTCACTTTGAAAAAAACGATCTAAAAATCACTTAATACTGCATGTGCAGGAGCTAAAAATGGAGTTATGTAACAGCTGTCAGCATGCTCTACTGAAACACCTAGCAAACACCTATTCTTCGAGTGCCTGACTCCTTTCATTATAATGTACCTTTTTAATAATTGATAATTATTCATTATTGGGATTTGTTTAATAGTACAGGCTTACTCACATGTTGGTGATAAAATGGTCGGCCCATTTCAGCGATTCACAGGACAGCTCTCAGCTGTAGTACAGTGCATTTAAGTCACTTTCACAGATCCAGACACTTTTAAATTTCAAAGGATCTTTACGAAAGCATCCATACATAACATTTTTCTGATTTTATTTAGTTTACAGCTGATTTTTTTAGGAATAGTGCAATTAACCTTGGTTCAAATAGAACTATTGCTAACTATGTCCATCGTGAAGCTATAACAACAACAGCAACAACAACAACAACAACAAAAAAATAATAATAAAGTTATTGCTTGTTTATTATTATTAACATGATATATTATAT
>JBBPCZ010151678.1:0-18687 GCA_037974445.1 Brycinus macrolepidotus | reverse complement strand
ATATATAATGCTAAAAGCCTCTTTATCTGCTGAAATTTAGCAAGTTTCTCAGAGCTTACATTAGCAATCATTAATCAAAGTTAACGTCATGCTACTATTCTACACTCGCGCATCATGCAAATGTCAGCAACAACGTCATAATCTTTATTAATCAGAATCACGGTCAAAGGAGGTTTTTTTGCCATCTGTTTTTTTGGGGGGTTTTTTGGGCCTGATTTCAGTCGCCGAGAACCCTCAGGTCATTATTGCATACTTTGCTACACTATGGAGATATTTTTAACTTTTTTTCAACTAATCTATTAATTCTTCATTAATCTATAAACTGAAAGTTCAGACCATTCAGTTTCTGGCTCTGAGTTAGCAAGTGTGTTTTCTTTATCATGCAATTCATTACAATTAGGTACAGGCTACAATTTGTCAGTGGTTTCCATTCAGTTGTGTATTAACTTTGTTGCACTTATTATGAATATATGTAAGTTTATAAAACCTCAGGCACAGACATGCCTGCCTAGGTCTTTTTAGTTCCTTCCCGAGTGGTTGATCGCTCTGATATGATGAGTCACCCTGCAATGCTGCAAAAGTTGCAACCAGAAACCAAGGGAAGTAAGATTAAACAAATTTGTTCATTACTAATCAAATTAATTAAACCAACTTGTGTTCCTTGAATCTTGTGAAGTTAATAAAGCTACTGTGTGACAGTTTGTGTGACCTTACACAACCACAAAACAACAGGGTCACCCTCTACTTTTGTAGACCACTTCCCCTCGTTTATACATGACCTCTTTCCACAGCAGTTGGACATTTCTCCATCACATGTCAGTACCACCAGTGTAGAAAGGCGACTGTGCCACCATGACCCCTTCTACAACACATTCTCAGAAAGAAGGCAGTAAAATGTCACTGAGGTGGGACCCTCATGTCACTAGGGTTGCATCCCTGAAACACGTTAAGCAAACCCAATGCACCTTAAGCTAGATGTCATAATTATACTATATATATATACATATATATATTTAGTATATGTTGCATTACCTCAATATTCCACAATCTGTGGATTTTTTCATTTTTGCACACATATCTCTCCACTCTGCACTTGTGGTCCTGTGTTGTTTCTGTTCTGTTCTTGTGTTGCACCATGGTCCTGCAGGAACATTTTGTTTCACTGTGTACTGTGTGTATATCGTTGAAACGACAATTAAACCTACTTGACTTGACTTGAACAGTCAAGTGAAAAATATGTATGTTTCCCTGAGAAAGTGCAAGTAGCTTTGAAACTTTGTCAAAAATAGAATTTTATGACATTTTGATCGTTTAATTTTTGTACTTTCTGAAACATGATTCATCATTTAATATTTATATTCATTGTTTAGACAGTAGCTCGGGCAAAATGGCAGTGAGAGGTTTAGCCTGTAAACATCCAGAATATAATCGCTTCTCTTACACTTTCACCAAAAAGGGAGAAGAAAGATTGGCAGACTTTTATCATTCAGATAAATCTATGAGTCAAACTAGCTGTGTGAGAAAGAATTGAGTAAGATCTGTGTGCATGCATGCGTGCATGTGTGTGTATGCATTCTTGTGTGCGTGTGTGTGTGTGTGTGTGTGTGTGTGTGTGTGTGAGCCTCACAAAATGAAATACCTGATGTATGACTACATCAGTTATTAACATAAAGTCATTATTTTTCAACCGGCCCAAAAATCGAAACTGAAAGAGTGATGTTGTGGTATTATATCTGCTTTGTCAGTGACCACCTGGTGTAGCAGAGATAACTACACAGAATGTAAAAATTATTCATGTATCAGTTATTATGGACTTTATATAGGTCAGTGTGTAGATGTTTATAAATACACTTATATGCAACTGTTTAAACCTTAAACTGTGCACATTACATAGTTTTTACCTTGGGGACAATATTGTACCCTTTTTTCTAATATGGCATAATTTAAAACTTTACACTTGGAGAAGAACACAGCTTGAAGTCTGACAGCATGAAGCATGATGCACTTGTTCAGAAATGTTTAGTTTAATGACAGATCTTTTCTCAAACAGAAGACCATAGTTGGTGAAGTGACAGTGGTTTCCTGAGTTCCTGCTGACGTGTAATTGATAACATCTCAATCAAGATATTGGACAGGCTTCCCAGACAGAACATGTGCGGCCACATCCTCTCTAAAGACTATAAGAAGACAAAGACACAAAACCCAGAGACACAGCACTGAAGATACTACACCCTGAGTGAGACCTGACAGTTGACTGAGGCCGCCTAAATCATGAAGACCTTGATTTTCCTTCTGACCTTCATGGTGGTCACTGGAGCACCTGCTGCACCATCAGCACCAGAAAAGGGTAAAATTGGGAAGGCAATTTTAGGAGAGATCATTGAAAGTGTAAAGCGCTTGGATGACACCTTAAGCACGGTGGTAAAGGAGGTAAGACATTTTTTAATTTCCATTTTCACAAAAAGACTTAAATACTTTAAAAATGTTAGAATGAAGGAAAACAACATTCATCTAACTACTGATCAACTTTCATTTTCTCAGACTTTGGTTGAACAAGTGATAACAACCAAACAATGCACTGTAAGTAACAAAGACAGTTTTTTATCTAAGAGAAATAACATGGACTTATTTAGCTGTAAATAAATAAAACAGACTAAATCTGACTCTGTGCACCATTCCAGCCTGAAAACTTCTGCAAAGCAGGGAAGGTTCTAGAGGCATTGAAAGCAAAAGACCTCGGACTCCAGGAAGAACACTGGCTGCTGCCCAGGAAGCTGGTGGCCTACACAAGAGTGAGTGTGACAATGAAAACACACACAATTGTGTAACACAGTATTATCAAACTATGATCAACTGAAGAGCTTTTTATTGAAATTAGAATACATTTACATTTATTATGGTAATATGAAAATGCCAGGTGATGTTTACACTGCGAGAAAATTTCATGACAAATGGACCAATAGAAATGATCCAAGAAATAGATTAGAATAAGTGTCATGTAAAGTTACGTTTTTGGAGATACTAAGTTTTGTGTTGACATTGATGCACCTCTTAATCTGCATCCAGTTTGTGGCTTCACTAATATTGAACACTTTTCTTTAATAACCTATATGAGTGTTTATCTCAGATTTTCACTTGACCATCTGTTTCACCTGCAGGACATTCAGTGTAAGGAACCAACATCGGATAACAAAGTTGAACTTCATGAACTTCTGCACCACATAAAAGAATGTGCCCAGAAGGAGTTTTCATCACCTATAAAACCATAAATTATTGGGGTATTAAATTTGAAATATTTTGAATGAAGACAAAACATTTTTATAATTGATCTATTTTTTTTTATTCTTTCAGTTTCTGTTGATAAGGTTTTGAAAGGAACATTAAATGAAATGTACTATTATTAGATCATTATTTTTATTTTCTATATATAATTATGGAGTGCATGGGTACAATGCAGTAAATGTAAACACAAAATAAAAGTCTATGCTTTTTGCTCTATTTCATTAGGAGTCTGTGTTTCATATTATATATATATCTTTTATGGCTAATTATCAGTAGGTTTATTTGCAGAATCTGTTTGTTACATATTTTCTTGTAATCACAGGATAGCTGATCATAGAAAATGCATAACTAAAAACTGAGAAATATATTATAAGTACATGCTATGTAAACAATAATTAGATTAGAAGAGTGGAGGCAAAAGGGGTTTCTTCTTAATGGAACCCTCTTCTTTAATGTATTAATTCTAAAGCACAAAAAGTGCAGTAAAGGAGGGTCTGGGTTGCTTGGTTGAAGAGTTATTACTGATTAAAGAGTAAGTCATGGTCAGTGACAGAAACATGGTCACGATCAAGGTCAGGCACTGAGACAAGGTCAAGGTCAAACACTGAAACTGGGTCAGTATCATGGTCTGTGACAAGACAAAAACACTATCAGGATCATGTACTGACACAATATCTCAGTGAGGCACTAAAACTGGTTCAGGTTCAGGGTCTGAAAGAGGCCAGACTCATGAACACAAACAGGGTCAGCGTCAAGGATTTAGACTGGGTCAGGGTCGGGGACTGAGACTAGAACAGGGACAGGATCATTGACTAGATCAAAGTCAGGGACTGAGACTGGATCAGGAGCTGTGACTCTGGAATGACCACAATAGTAACACCACCAAGACGTAAGTCTTAGGTGGCATGAGAGCTACCATGAAGTAAAGCATGGTCAGCAAGGCCTGATGACAATAAAACTGGATACATGAAGCTAGGAAGAGTTTGAAACAATAGCATGGCATAAATCACGGCCACAGCGGCTTAAAACACTTTGAGCTCCTGCAATAAGGAAGACAGCAGAGGCCAGCGATGCAAACCATGCATTTCAAATGTTTTTAGATCCCTCTGCCTTTTTCTTCATTTTGTTTTGTTAAAGCAATACTCTAAAATAGATGTTTAGCTCAGCTGAAAGGTTAAATAAAAGTTGCAGTCAACTAGGGGAATGAAAACAGCATATTACAAATGTAACTAAAAGGCCTTAATACAAAATCTAAAACCCTAATTGAACCCTAAAAGATCTAAAATGCCAATCCAATATAGACCATGCAAAACTAAGGAATCTGAGCTGATGCCACCTGTGGATAGGCAGACTACACATAGGGGTGCCAATGGGTACTACAGCTTACTCCCCTCAAGTGCAACATAGCTCACAGGACAGCACAGCATCCTCACAGCAAAAATAATGGTGCTTTTACTTGCATGGATCAAGTGTAGAGACCTCACCATGGGTGCCTAATCTCCCAACAATACAGCACTCTGTTTACTAAAAGAAAGGGGACTAATACAAAAAAAAATCACAAACTAAATACACAACAATGTCATTAGTTTTTCTTGCCTTTTAATGTAATAGGTTGTATTGTATTGGGTATATACCCTGGGGACTATGCTGAAATAACAAGCCCCAGCAGAGACAAATTACAGGGGCAAGAGGGTGAGCACAGATTAACAGGTGCTTTATATAATCTGGCCCTGATTAGGGAACTGGCTGGAGGAGGAATCAGGCTTTGGGCTGCACTCCCTTACTGTAAATATGGAAACTGTGTGCACTTGTCCTACGGGAGCATTGTACACCACAATCTACTCCTCAGAATCATCAACCTGATGATTGTCACTTACTTCTAGGATCTAAAAATCACAGAAACACCAGGCACAACTACCAGAGATATCATAGTCACCACTGCTCTACTCCAAGCTGCCTGGGGTAGATGTAGGGAGTTTGAGTGCATTTGGGTGCAGTCACAGGGATGCCTCACTGTTGCCATATAAAACATCAGCTGTTCCAGGTAGTTGAATTGCACTGGTGGCACTGTCACATCTGGCTGGGTAGTCTAAACAGAGGTCTGAGTCTGCAAACCTGTCTGGAAGGCCACTGGTGAAGGAGTAGGTTTAGGGGCCAGCACAACTCATTCACCATCCTGCGAAGATCTCTTGAGGTTGCCCACTAGAGGGGCAGGCAGTCACACAATCCAATTTCATTTTATTAGTGAATGAGGGACATGCTTTACCTGGTGAGGGTCATCCACCAGGGAATTTATGTACACCAGTCCTCCCACTGCTGGGGCCCTCAGCCCTTTGTACACTACCGAGCTCCAGATGTCATAGATCCTTTGAGAGGTCTAACTTTGATGTCTCTGAGGAAGACCAACCAACCTTACCACAGGGGAACATCTTGCACATGTTGATCGTGGTGCTTCATACAATCACGTGTGGGCTCCAGATACTTACCCAGGTCTGGTGTTCTACAGTCCAGTCATGGGTGCTGCCTGCCACAGGTTCCTGCACTCTGCCTAAAAGTGCAGTGGGCATGACTGAGGCTGGCTAATAAGATGTGATTTGGCCAGTCAAATGTCAGTATTAGGAAATGGGCACCCAATGGCCAGCTTTGATGTACAATTTTTTAAATTTTAAAAAAAATTTTTACAAAATTTTAAATTCAATTATATAAGCTATGAGCTCAAGGTGCATTGTCCAACTATTAAAATGCCTGATTTGCCAGATTACCAGTCCACCTCTGCCTGCTAAGAAATCAGAAATAAAATCCAGAGCCATCATTTAGCCTTCTGGTGTCAGTCAAAAGCTATTCAAGCAGCGCTCACACTCTCCTGTCAGTTCGGTGTACTGAATTTGTTCCAATAGCCTGCTGCAGAAGTTTTGGAATTGGAATTCCAGTGGATACATAGTCTGATGCATTTGTACACTACTTTGACCAAACTTATACTTGGTAAAAATCAAATGCAGCAATTTGTGCCACCCAACACTGCAAAGGGGTGGCCAGAACTGGTAGTAGATTGCAAATACTAAAAAAGGATGCAAATCAGACACATGGTTAGATCCTCAAAACCACTTCTGTTTTGCCAGGGTCTGTGTAGACACCATACCTGGTTGTACTGTGACATGTACTGTGACAAAGATCTCTCCTGGTCTGAAGATGGACAACTTTTCCCACTTGGATTTTCAACCCTCTTACTACAGGCAGCCAAGCACAGATTACAAATACTCTGCTACAGTGGAAGAAAAAACGGCAACATCATCCAAGTACAGTAACAACTACAAGGCAGTTCCACAAGAAAATATGACATGTGATTGTGCAGTTGTTATGGTAACTGTGGTTGTTGCTAGAAGGTTTCTGTGGTGTTGCTAGGTGGTTACTAATGGTTGCTGATGTCCAGCAGTTACATTCTGGTGTCTCTTTAACCTTTTAACTTGCTCTGATGGAGCTTTAAGAGGCAGATGTCCATTCACCACCACTGTGAACCATTCTGACTCACTGAGTTTCTCCAGAACGGAGCATCCCACACCAAACCAGCTCGGAACCTCTCTGTTTACACCTTAAACATTTCATTTTGGTGGGATTTTGGAATTGAAGTGGAGTTCCCCTTTAAGGGAGTGTATGTGCACGGCCGTGACAGACAGATATCAAAACAGCGCAGAGAGAAAGGGGCCATCCAGCAAAACTGGCTCTCACTCTCAAACAAATTCATTTTAGTCTCCATAAGGTCAAAAAAAGGTCAAAAGTTCTGCCCTCAGAATGCATGTTTTGACATTCAGTGAAAAAGTCCATCTTATTATCCAGTGTGTACAGCGGGGGGTTAAGATGCAGCCTCAGATCAGCTAACTGAGCTGGCTAGCAACTTGCTACCTAACTAGGAGTGCTAAAACAATATGGCGTTCACAGGTTGTTTATTTTTAATAGACCACAACAAACAGTGACACACGTCCTTCTTTTCATAACTGACCTGAGCTTTAGTGTCTTAAAGGCTGTTTATGAGTCTGCTTTGTCTCCACAGGAATAACTTGTTCCTCCCTGTTTGGGGAAGCTGGCTGGCCTAGTGGTTAGGGTGTTGCAATCAGAAGATTGTGGGTTCGAATCCCAACACTGCTAGTGTCTTCACTGAGGTACCCTTGAGCAAGGTACCATCCCCACACACTGCTTCCCGGGTGCCCCTCGTTGGTGGCAGCCCACTGCTTCACTTGGTGAATGGGTTAAATGCAGAGAAAGAATTTCACATTGTTCACACTGTGCTGTGGTGTGTTTACGCGTGACTATAAGGGGCCACTTTTGTTGCTTTGTGGCTGCTTTACTCATGACATCATAATGCTTACTCCGAGACTATCTCTCCCATATAGACTGTTAAGGCGACTCAACCACTCCTCTTTCTCCCCATATGCTATGGAGGTGGCCTGGGAGTTCCCTCTGTGATCGGAAGGTCATGGGACTGCCAGTGGCACCACTGAGGTACCCTTGAGCAAGATACTGTCCCCACACACTGCTGCGTCACTGGGCTGCCCACTGCTTTACTTGGTCAATGTGTTCATTGCAGAGAAAGAATTTCACATTGTTCACACTGTTTGCTCTGCAGTGGTGTGTTCACATGACTATAAGTGCCACTTTACTTTTTTCTTTACTTATAAGCACAACAGGGCAGGGTCTAAGACACATGCCAGAGTGACATGTGGAATAAAACTAACAATAATAAAAATAGTAATAAAACCTGGGAAGAATAATAGGGTGATCGCTTCCACAATCACACTAATGATTGACAATGTGTATCTCAAAAGATTATCTCCCTTAATATTTTTGGACACCGCACATTCCAAACGGCATCCAGTTTCATTTAAACAGCCCAAAGGGGAGGTGCAGAATGCAGTCTTTTTTTGTCATTTTCTGTGACAGGTACTTGCTTTTACCAAGCAACAATGTCAAGAACTAGCTGCCCCTGATAGGGCATCAAGGCACCCTTCATTGCATGGCAAGGGAAATGCATTCTTGTGGGTCTTAGTTAAAGAACCAGAAAATGCCATACAAACTAAAGCTGCTTTCCTTTTTCTTTACCAGCACAATGTAAAAGGCAAAGGAGCTACTTTTTTCTCTGATAATCATTGAAAATGAGATTAGTGTAACTTATATCTCCCCCATGGGAAGAACAGACACCTGTGGCTGATCATGAGATGAGCATCAAGGTAGCTAGAACAGTGCAAGGGTACAGTAAAACATTCTAGGTCCCTAGGTTGCCAGTGAGGATGTAAACAGTACCTCTAGTAACATGGACCAGCACTGGAGATGCTAGTTTACCTGCAGGCAAGCCTTTGCTCATGGGACCAAATAAGACATCATCTGCCAGGTGATGTTGGGAACATGTGGCTGCCATGATTTTCACTTGCTCCTTTCACTTTTACATGACCTGAGCAATCAGGAGGGGCATTCACCTGGGTCTAGTGACGCTGTAAAACCTGCTGAATTGGATTGGTGGCCTGCAACACAGAAGGTAGCATGGCTATTATTTTCCTTTTGACTCCCATTAACATTCTCTGACAATCATTCCAAGCACTTCAGGAACAGAAGGCCAATATGTGGAGGATCCCTGACCTCCTGTTCTGCAATCAAACCTTACCATAAAGCTGCAGATCCACCTCAAAGTAACTAATATATGGTCCTGCTTGCCCATTTGCAGCAACTTCAGTCAGCTACAAGAACAGAGCTTTTCTGCCCCCCAAAGTTCAAAAGCCCCAAGGTTCAAAAGAAAGTTATGGTTGACACCATGGACCATGTGTTAACCAGATAGGGATCCAAAACCTCACCTGTTTATATGTTAATGTTTGGACAAGCTGACACCAATTTTTCAGGTTCATCTTTTGCAAATTCTAAGAATGAGAAGGCATGACAGAACTTTGACTCAATAATCCAGGAGGTGAAAGTTTCCTTGGAGGACAGTGCCTGGTAGTAGAACTGGAGCTACAGAAGCTGGCTGGGACTGTGCAGCTACATACTTACACTTAAACTCCCTAGTAAAATGTCCAGGCTCTGGGTACCTCCTACAAATGACAGTTTTCTTGAAATTATTCAACTGAATTCTAGGGGCTTTGTTGAGGGTTTACTGAGAATTTCCTTCAGTTTTCCTAACTCAGAGCTGAAAGAGGAGTTACCTGCCTTGCTGTGGTTGGGATGGCATCCCTGAACAGTGTGCTGGAAACCCAATTCACCCTCACTCCAGCATCCCATCTTGTTACCACCTAATGGCCTTACTGTGAACATCTCAAGTCAAGTCAAGTCAGTACAGAATGTCCCTGATGATGAAAAAAGATCCTTCGGGTGAAGAGATTGCAGGAGAAAGGGAAAGGATCGACTACACCACATGGGACATAACACCCCAGGTAAAGCTATCACAAGAACGTTGAGCATTAATCAAACAGGCAGCGACTGAGGCCTGAGAACAAGGGGACTATAAACAATGTAATTAAGCAAAAGGCTCTAAAATGTTTAAACTGCTGGTCTAACATAAACTAAGCAAACTAAAGAAACTGAGCTGAGGCCACCTAATGAGAGGCACACTACACTGATGGGTGCCAATATTACTGCTTTCTTGTCTCAAGTGCTTTTACTTACATGCAATGTGTGCAGTGACCTCACCATGGGTGCCTAACATCCAAACAATATAGAACTCTGCTCACTGAAAATGAAAGGAAATAATATAAAGATTAACAGCTCAAGTCCAACATATGGCAAAACCAAATAAATAAGAGGCTAAACAGCTATGTTAAACATAGGCAATAATTATTGGAAAACAGCTGCAGGTGAACCACCTCTGGTATGGGTTACTGGCACATGGGATTACCCCAGGATGGGCAGGACAGCTAAAAGAGACAATGCCAGTTTGAGTCCCGTGCCAATTAATATATTGGGTTATACTGTTTAGGGTACATACTTTGGTGGCTCATACACAAAACATGCTCAGCCAACTGGTCAAAGAATCAAAACTGGAACATCAAACAAACCAAAGCAGAGACATGGGTGGGTGACCACATACCACATTTCACAGGTGCTTTATATAGATCAGCTCATGAATGACAAACATGTTTATCTCAGTTCATCTCAGGCTGAGTTGAGACAAACATATTATAATGTTATCAAAAGTACCTAAAGTGTATTTGTCAGCAATGCTAACTCAGTTTTTAGCTATTAAAAGTTACAGAGAGCCTACCTCAGCTTTGGTTTTCCCCTTTTAGTAATATGTCTGTTGATAGCAGTCACAGAACAATGATCAAAAAGTTTTAAATCAATTAAATCTTCTGGCTTGAAGTGTTTTGATCACACTTGGGTGTTTTTAGCAGAATTTGAGTTATTTATAGCAGCCAGCCATTTGTTACCTCTTTCCGCAGTGTGTAATAAACACCTCACTAACACAAATTAGCATATTGACTGATTCAGAGTAAATTTGTTTGTTAATTCACCAGACAAAGTGATGAAGGGGCATAGACACCCTGTCCAATAGCTATATAAAAATGCCCCCATTAATCAGTGTAGATGACTTAGTAATCATGCTTTATAGGTTCTGGAATAAAATCAGTCTCTAGAATTAAGCTGCAAAATGCCATGATTTTTTGTTCTGAACCTTTATTCAGGGGGTTGGAAAACTGATAAAGACTTCTATTAAACACTGCTATAAATAAAACATAACTCCAGTTTGTTCTGCCTCTCTTGTAAAGCAGAATGACACAGAGTCAAATTTAAGGTGTCAAAAATCCTCAGCACTCTGTGTCAGCATGCCAAACGTAGTGGACATAGAGCAATAATAGGTAATACATGCAAATAAATGTCCAACAGAAAAATTTCAAATACATGTTCTGTATACACCGCAACTGCCGAGGCCAGGCAGCAGACAGACCGGCTAAACCTATCTTTTACTAGCTGCCTTGAGTCAATACCTAGGTCCCACTCTATCAAGACATCAAGACTGTGTCTGTCTCCCGCACTGAAAAGAAAAGTAGAAAAACTCAAAATGTCACGCACACCAGTCACGTGGGCGCTACTAGGTCCTGGAAATGAAGCGCGTCACCCAGTATATAAACAGGTGAGAGGCTTACCTGCGTCGCTCAGTCACTGAGCTCTCAAATTACCAACCTATTTCTAATCTACCATTTTTATCTAAGATTTTAGAGAAAGTCATGGCCAACCGTCAGTAGTTATGTTTGCTACTGCATTAACATCACATATATGAAAAATTTTCAATCTGGATTCCGGCTCCATCACAGCATCACAACAGTTCTAGTAAAGATATTAAATTGTATTTTACTGTCCGCTGCTGGTTTTGCTTGACCTTAGTACAGCATTCGACACCACTGACCACTCAGTTCATTTAGACAGACTAGAAAACGTGGCTGGAGTCACAGGAACAGCCTTATCCTAGTGTAGATCTTACCTGACTGACTGCTATCAGTTTCTAAGTGCGAACGGGGAATCATCAGTGCACACCGAAGTAAAATACGGAGTCCCGCAAAGTTCTGTCTTAGGACCTCTTTTATTTACATTGCACATGCTGCCATTAGGTATAATTATCCGAAAACATGGAATTAGCTTCCACTGCTACGCAGATGACACACAGCTCTATATTTCTGCCATCCCAGATGATAAACATAGGTTATATAAGACTGAGGACTCCGTAAAGTATATAAAAGACTGGATGTCACATTACTTTCTCTTGCTCAATGCAGAGGTCCTTTTTATAGGTCCAAAAGCTGTTAGAAACAAACTGTCAGGTCTAATGCTTGACCTTGCTGGCGTCTCATCTTCTCCAATATAAAAATTCTTGGTGACACTATTGATCCAGATCTTCCATTCGATGCACATATATGTACTGTTACTAAAATAGCTTTTCTTTATATACGAAACATCCCTACATGATACAGAAAAATTAATCCACGCCTTTATTTCCTCCAGACTCCATTACTGTAAAGCCTTGCTATTAGGCTGCTCCAACAAAAATCTAAATAAGCTTAGTCCAGAATGCTGGAGTCCTCACTAGAACCAGGAAATTCACATTAGCCCAATATTATCAAGACTTCATTGGCTTCAGACCAAATTTCATATCAGTTATGAAATTCTTCTATTGACATATAAAGCCTTGAATGGCTTAGCTCCTGAATACCTCTGTAAACTTATCTCTTGCTATGAACTTCTCAGATCTCAAGGTGCTGACTATCTGCTCATCCCCAGAATTGTGCAGGGGGAAGAGCCTTTTCAGGTAAAGCCCCCCGGCTCTGGAATACTTTTCTGAATAACGTTCGAGACTCAGATACAGTCTCAGTTTTTGAATCTAGGTTGAAAACCTATTTGTTTAGTCAGGCTTTCTGTAATAAATATTTCCTGTGTAGACCTGTGAGGTAGAGGACACAGAAATTCTAGTAAACTGGGATGCTATCATATCCCTCAGCTCTGCCCTTTATAGCTATTGCAAGGTATGCTGGAGTCTCAACTTGCACTCTTTACAGTTATAAATTATACCCTGTAAACTTAAACAGAACTAACTCTGTTTTCTGTTTGTCTCCCATAACTTTTTGGACTGTATTCTCAGCGGTGAACCTCTGCCCATCTGTCTAGCTCAACCGATCACCATCAGGGCTCCAGGTCACCTCCTCATCCTGGATCTGCAATCGCTGGGCCACTCTCAAACTACGCCTCACTCAGACTCCAGCAAAAACTACCTCTACTGATTATTAACTGTACCTACTCCTTTAGCCATAGATGACCAATCTGTTTAACAGTGATTAAGTCTGTACACAAAGGTCTTCTATTGTTAGTGATCCCCATAGAGTTTCTCTTTCTCTCTAATCAGGTCAACCAGAGGAGAATGGATCCCCCTTTCAGTTTTGGTTCTTCCCAAGGTTTCTTGCTCCAGCTTTAGGGAGCTTTTCCTTGCCTCTGTCGCCTTTGGCTTGTTCACTAGGGGCTTGGACCTGGATTCTATAAAGTTACTTTGTGACAACATTGGCTGTAAAAAGCACTACATAAATAAAATTGAATAGTCCACGGCTGTCAAGCTCTAGTCCTGGAGCCCAATGCTTGGAGTCCAATGAATTCCACAAAGGAACATGCAAACGTACAGTCCGCTTCAGAATTACACTACCACAAAACAACAGTGCCATCCAACTTCCATTTCTTTAAATATTAGCACTTTCTACATCAGTTGGACATTTCACATATCAGTACCACCAGTGTAGAAAGGTGACTGTGCCACCATGACACCTTCTACAACACATTCATAACACAATCATAAAACAGTAAAGCAGTAAAAGGTGGGACCCTCACATCATTAGGGTGGTGCCCTTAAAGGGTACCTTAAGTTATAACTCTTTTCAAAGTTAAAAATGTGTACATTCCCCCTGAGAGAAGCTTTAATGTTGCTAAAAAGTCCAAAACAGGGTATTTTCTGTTGTTTTTGAAACATGATTCATTATTTGTTAGAATCTTGATTTTAATGTTTATTTTCATAGTTCTAAAGACAGTAGCTCTAGCAAAACACCACTTAGCAATCTAGCCTGTAAACATCCATGTAACAGTCACTTTTCTTACACTTTCTCCATCAAGAAAGATTGTCAGACGGTTATCATTCAGATAAATCTGTGAGTCAACCTAGCTGTGAGTGTGTGTGTGTGTGTGTGTGTGTGTGTGAGTGTCAGCCTCACTGCATGGTAGAAAACAGCACAAGTACACATATATCTGAACAATCTCAATTGGATTAAAAAGAAGATTTGAGTGACTATCAATTATTGACCAGCCTAAAAATATTTGAACAATTCTATATATCTGTAGTAGTCATAATACTGACTCGACACAGCAACCCAGATGCAACATGAAGGATGATGTAGTGGCAAACCAACTTCAGGGACCCCATCAAGGTTGGACAACAGGTGTGGCTATCCACTAAGAACCTCCCTCCTCTGGACTCTTATTTTTCATCCTTTCTTTGTAGATAAATAGAGCCTCACATTAACTTCTCTCAGTGACACTTCAAAAGTGCAAAAAGGATGCTCACTGCTTTTGCACTGAGTAAAGACGGGTTCGACTCCTGAGTCTGCCACTACATGATGGACATAACATGTTCAAAAATGTTCTGTTTAACTACAGATCTTTTCTAAGACAGAAGACCATGGCGGTGTGACAGTTTTTTCACGAGTTCCTGTTAATGTGTAATGTGAACTGTGCTGCCACATCCTCTGTTAAGATTATGAGAAGATAAAGACTCAAAAATACTACACCCTGAGACCTGACAGTTGACTGAGGCTACCTAAATCATGAAGACCTTCTTGCTTTTCCTTCTGACCTTCATGGTGGTCACTGGAGCACCTGCAGCACCATTAGCATCAGATGAGCATAAAGTTCAGAGGCTAATATCAAAAGAGATCTTTGAAAGTGTGAAGAGCTTGAATTACAAATTAAGCCAGGAGGTAAAAAAGGTAAGAGATGGTATTAGAATGAAGGAAAACAACATGAAGTAACAACTATAACTTTTATTTTCTCAGACTTTGGTTGAACAAGTGATCACAACCCAACAATGCACTGTAAGTAACAGAAATGTTCCCCGTCTAAGAAAAATAAAAATTTCTTATTTAGCTTTAAATAAATTAAACTACGTAAATCTGACACTGTGCACCATTCCAGGCTGAAAACCTCTGCAAAGCAGGAAAAGTTCTACAGGCACTGAGAGCAGAAGACCTCGGACTCCAGGAAGAACAGTGGCTGCTGCCCAAGATGCTGGCGGCACTTACAAGTGTAAGTGTGACAATGATGTAAACCTTTTCCTGAAAGCAGAAAAACACACATTTGTGTAACACAATATAATCAAACTACGATCAAATTAGCTGAAGAACTACTGAAGATTAAAGAGCATTGAAAAGAAGCTGTGGCTGAAAGTGGAGTAAACCGTCTTTGTTTGATCAAACTGTATCTCCATTTCTGTTTTTTTTCACAGAAATTTTAAAATGTTTGTTTATTCATTCCGTTTATTACTTTAAAACATGATTTATTACAGTAAATCAGGTGCTGTTTCCACTGTAACAAAATTTCATCACAAATGGACGAATAGAAATCCAAAAAGTTACTTTTTTGGAGATGCAAAGTTTTGCATTGACAGTGATGCATCTAGTTTGTAGCTTCAGTAATATTGTACACTTTTCCTTAATAACCTTTACGAGTGTTTATCTCAGAGTTTCACATGACCATCTGTTTCATCTGCAGAACACTCAGTGTGAGGAACCAACATCGGACAGCAGCGTTGGACTTCATGAACTTCTGCACAACATAAAAGAATGTGTCCAGAAGTATGGAAACCATCAGTATTTGTTCATGTGACTTTGTAACCTATATTAGTGTTTATTTGCAAAAAAGATAGATTATGTATTCCTCAATAACATTGTTTTTTGGACAAGAAGACAGATTTCATCAGAATATCTGTAGAGTGCTTTCCTCATTAAATCCTAATAGGATTGTTTCATAATGTTTTACAAATAAGAAAACAACATTTAAATATGAACAACAAGCATGAGGAAGCTTTGAAACAAAAGATTTTTCTCCTCTTTTTAATTATTTTTTCCCTGAATTTCTACCCAGATGTTTTTTTTCAGGCTTTTTCAACCAACCCTCCTCCTGCAAAACACCACAGGACAGCTCATCACGCTTTCAAACTGTCACTAAAACAACATCACTGGACAGCTCAACACACTTTCAAACTGTCACTAAAACAACATCACTGGACAGCTCAACACACTTTCAAACTGTCACTAAAGCAACATCACTGGACAGCTCAACACACTTTCAAACTGTCACTAAAACAACATCACTGGACAGCTCAACATGCTTTCAAACTGTCACTAATACACCATCACTCGATGGCTCAACACGCTTGGAGGAGGACACTTACCGCCAGTTCTGTTACATCAGCTAACAGACGTCCGTGCTGCCTATCATCATACAGAGCAGTGACTGTGCTCTCTGGAACTCCATGGATGGCTGTGGTGATGGCTGTGGTGATGACAGGGCCAGGGCTTAGACAGTTTCCCTCCTCTTTTTTCACTTTTTATGACCTTTATGCTCTTATATTTCATTTGTATGTTTTGTTTTTATTTTTGTATATTTGTAGAATTATTTTTTATTCTTTTTTGTATTTTCATTTTTATTCTTACAGTCTCTTCTGTGAAAGGCACATTAAATATAATTTGCTATTATTATTATTTTTTTTTTTATATGGATAAATTATTGATTACCTGGGGTACAGTGCAGTAAATGTAAACATGAAATAACACAGACACACACACACACACACACATACATACACAGATCAGCCATCACATTAGCCCCCCCCCCCCCTTGCTGTGATATCTGGCTTTAAGATGTTAGCAGCAGGTACTGTAAGTCCTGTTGGGAGGTGGGACATCCATGGATCAGACTAGCCTGTCCAGCACATCCTAAAGATGTTCAATTGGATTGAAATCTGTGGAACTTGGAGGTCAAGTCAACACTTCAAACTCTTAGTCATGTTCCTCAGACCATTTCTGAACAATGGAATGGCAGGATGCATTTTATCCTGCTGAAAGAGGCCACTGCCATTAGGGAATACCATTGCCATAAACAGGTCTACTTGGACTGCAACAGTATTTATGTAGGTAGTATGTGTTAAAGTAACAGCAGAACATTGCCCAGTACATCACACTGCCTCCGCTGGCCTGCTTTCTTCCCATAGTGCATCTTGGTTCATCTCTTCCCCAGGTAGGTGAGGCACATGCACCCAGCCATCCATTCACATGAAGTAAAAGAAAACGTGATTTATCAGGGTCTGTCACCCTCTCGCCAGTTCACCAGTTATCCTTTCTTGAACCACTTTTGGTGTGTACTAACTACAGCATTCTGGGAACACCTCATAAGACCTGCTGTTTTGGAGAAGTTCTTACCAATTTGTGTAGTCATCACAGTTAGGCCTTATCTAAGGATCACTCAGATCCTTAAGCTCACACATTTTTCCTGCTTCCAATACATCAACGTCAACAAATGACTGTTCACCCATTGTCTAGCATATCCCCTCCAGTGACGGGTGCCGCTGTAACTAATCAGTGTTATCCACTTCACCTAGCAGAGGTTTTATTGTTGTGGCTGGTCTGTGTATAATTAAATTATATTTTCATAAGTATACAGTGGACTACAAACTTTCTTCAGAACTCTACAGATCCAGAACTCTCTGGATTTATTGTGCCATAAAGCTGTTGGTCACACATAGCTGTTTCTCACAGACACACACTCACACCTAGGCAGCTGCAATTCATCTGGCGTGCATGTCCTTTGACTGTGGGGGAAAACAGCAGTAACCCACAAAGACACGGGGAGAACATGAACATAATAGATCATGAATAATTAAAACACTAAGAAACAGGCAGGTGAAACAAATGGATAACATAACAATGTACTATGAACTAGAGAAACTTGAAACTGAATAAACAGATGTCTTTGGAATACTAAAACATGGTAAGGCTGGAAATGGCAACAAGATTTTACATATGGACACTGACACACTGATGAAACAGCTGCAAAACCTTATCAGGGTAGAGGAGCTAGAGTGGTTCTTCTTCATGGAACCCTCTTCCTTAATGCATAAGTTCCAAAGCACAAAACCATGCAGTAAAGGAGGGCCTGGGCTGCTTTGTAGCTGAGTTTAGACAAACTGAAAAATGAGTCAGGGTCAGGCACAGAAACAGGGTGATAATTACGGTCAGGCACTGAGATAAGGTCAAGATCAAACACTGAAAGTA
Organism: Brycinus macrolepidotus; assembly: GCA_037974445.1. Taxonomy (NCBI): domain Eukaryota; kingdom Metazoa; phylum Chordata; class Actinopteri; order Characiformes; family Alestidae; genus Brycinus; species Brycinus macrolepidotus. Next base: position 571 of record JBBPCZ010151678.1, on the reverse strand, counting down.
GGTTAGAATCAGGCTCAGCGACAGAGACAAGATCACTATCTGGATCATGCACTGATGCAAACCGCTAGGACTGGCTCAGATTCAGAGTCTGAATCTGAACACAGATAGGGCCAGTGTTAAGGACTTAGATTTATTTAGATCCCTCTCCTTTTTTCTTTATTTGGTTATGTTAAAGCATTGCTCTAAATAGATGTTCTCCTCATCTGTCTTCACAGCCATCCATGGCTGCAATCTAAGAGAGCAAAATTGGCTTTGCTTTCTCTGGGTGGGCTTCTTCCAGCAATTAGGTGGCATCAGTGGCACCTGTGAAGCTCCCTGTTTAAGCTAGTCCACCTGGTGGTCTTCGCTGTGTCTTTGTTTCAAACCAACATAGACAATGTCAATAATCAATATTTCTCGTGAGGCATTCTTGAGTGTCTCACATTGGGATGCTTTGGCTCTCATCTCAGTGCTCTTTCCTCTGAGCAGTAATAGTGATTAATAGTGATCATTCGGTCATACATGAACACACCACAGCACACAGTGTGAACAGCACAAAATTCTTCCTCTGCATTTAACCCATTCACCAAGT
>JBBPCZ010151658.1:0-18690 GCA_037974445.1 Brycinus macrolepidotus | reverse complement strand
CCTGCACTCCAAAAGACCTGAGCCTCCGCAGCAGGTACAGCCTGCTCTGCCCTTTTTTGTAGAGAGCATTTGTGTTGGTTAATTATTGAGTAACAGACAAAGAGCTCTGTGAGTAGGAAGTCATCTTGAGTGTATATAAGCTCAAGCTCTGTCTGACTATTTTCCATTCTCAGTGTCTCTGCAGACTTCTATCATGCACCTGTTTCTGGCCTTCAACCTGCTGCTGCTGGGTTTCAGTCCAGTTCAGAGTTACTTCATCAAGGTGAGCTCATACACACACACATACAAAAGTATTGCATCTACTATTGGAATATTAGATTCAGAAATTAGAAATGAGAGAAATTTTTATGTTTGTTGTAATCTAGACATCCAACAAGGACAGCCCAGAAGACAGCGGTAAGATATTTTTACTCTAAGGGTACTTAAATCCATATGTTAATGTTAACAGAAATCATCAACACTTCCCATTTGATATAATTCACAGATCATCGCATTGAGGAGGATGATCTCTCTGTCTCTGCCTTAATTGAACGAGCTAATAAGAACATTGGTAAGATTACAAATTCATGTTTATTCTGTTCCTTCCGATCAAATTGTAAATGCAGTAAATGTGTTTTCCTATGCTCATTGTACTGCACTGTAAAACGCTGCAGTCCCACTTGTACAGTAACTTTAGGAATTATTTTAAAACTGGTTATTGTGATTTTAGCTCATTAACCCCCATGCTATACACAGAAAAGTCACTGGATGGTCTGACCATTCAGTTTGGTGACATTGCTGTTTATGAGGGGTTACAGAATGCAGACGAATGCACTTCGCAAGTTCCAGGGTGCAAGTGGCCCAGACATCGTGATGGAAAGGTCTATGTGCCCTACATGTTTACCAACCAATACAGTGAGTGACACCTAACTTAAAAGTATAATAATTAATTATAGCTACCTATGATCTGTCTAACGTGCTAATTTTATCTCTCTGGTAGATGGTCGTGAAAAACGGATCATTGAGGATGCTCTGAAGTCCTTTGAGAGGTCCACCTGCATCCGATTCACACCTCGTAAAAATGAAAACGATTACATTCTAATCGAGTCAAACGAAGGGTATATAAGCTGTTTTTTTTTAGTTAAAAATTTCTATGCAGCACAGAATCTCTTAAGATTTTTTCCACACTTACTTAATCTATGCCGTTTACTTTTTCAAGAGTTAAAGGTTAAACCAAGGCTCCAAACCTGTTTCAGGATCAAAAATGTAAACCAGACACAAACAGTATTTCACTAAGAACAAAAACAAAATCGAAAATGTGATCATTTGACTAGTTACAACAAAACTTTCATATGAAATCCTTTATCAGTTGATGTTATTTTTTCCTTCTTTATATTATTTGCCATACGTTTCAAACTAAATGGATCAGCATTATGTCTTGTGTGATCTTGTGTATTAATACTCTAATTTTACGTGTGCTGTGCCGCACAGGTTGAGGTTGACAGTGTGTAATATTGTATTTTGGATTAACTTGGATTAACAGCCTCTAGTGAATTTTTATGGGCTATTTCGTAGGTATCTTTCATGGATTGTTTTACAATCTAAAATTCGTAAGCTGTGTATGGACCTGCTTATAAATACAAAATGTTCTTTTTCTTTTTTCAGATGTTCTGTATAACTATGCTAGGTCTGCATACAACCTTTGTAAAAGGAATGTTTGGGCTATACTAGTGATGTGTCAATTGTGAATGGTTCGTTCATTTTGAAGTAATCTTTCTTATGAATAGAGAGTAACAAGTCATCTCAGTAAGGGATTCATAAAATGTAGTTTTATAGGCGCAGCGCTCTCGTAAGGGCAGTTGACCGAGTTAACTTTACCAAGTTAAACAAACCACTGAATTTAACATATTACAGCATTTGTTTATTAATTTTATTCATAAGCCTTGGTTAAAATCTCTGTTCCCCTCATTTAAAAAAGAATAAACAGTTAGAATTTAGAATTTGATTCATGCTATAATTGTATATCATGCTATACTGACCCACAGGTGCTACTCCAATGTGGGTCGCCAGGGGGGAAAACAGATCCTGTCCTTGCAACGCAATGGGTGTGTCTACAAAGGTGTGATACAGCATGAGTTCCTCCATGCTTTGGGCTTCCACCATGAGCATTGCCGCAGTGACCGTGACCAGCATGTACAAATCCTCAAAGAAAACATCGAACCCGGTGAGAGAAGTTTCTCCCTAAACAATCCGTCCAAAATGCTGCCTGTATTTGTAAGAATGGACAAAAGCTGATTATTCTTCTAGCAACAGGCAAACACAACATACACAATTCATCTAATTGATTTTCCTCACAGGAGAGGAATATAACTTTGAAATAACTGACACCAACAACTTGGGCACCCCTTATGACTACGGTTCTGTCATGCAGTATGGAGGGTAAAATTTCTACTTTGGCCAGTCTCAGCTGGTTTAAAACATAGCCCTGTTAAATGAAACCCTTGCAAATATTTAAGGCCGCTGATGTGATTTTTATTGGTCTAGGAAGTTTTTTTCCAAGAACGACAAGCCAACCATCATCCCAATTCCAGACCCAAATGTGCGTATGGGAGAAGCCAAGGAAATGGACTCCACTGACATCCTGCGTGTCAACAAACTCTACTGTGCTTGACTGTTTCTTATGTATCAGTGCATTATAAATGCTTTTCCACTCTGAAATGGCAATGTACAATGCCATAATACTCTGTCATCTGCTGCCATCCAGAAAACAAACAACTTAATTGCTTTCACAGAGTGTTCGCTTTCTGTTTCTGAAATTACATTAAAACGCTATGGCTACTGGCTACAGTTGTGAAGTGTCTGAATATAAGTGTGGCAAGAGCATGGAGAAGGTTTGTTGTATTGACTATGCCCCCTAGGGGTATTTTACCCCAAGGAATTAGGAATTTTGACGACTTTAGACCCAAGAAGGTTACACACATTTGAAAACGTTTCAAAGGCCCAGCAGCAAAACAGTGATGAGAAAAATCACATGATGTGAAGGGGGCTAGCAGACAACTTGAAGCCGCTCCAGCACAGCACTGTGTATTGACTGTGTACAGATAACAGGTAGCCTGGTTACCTGGCAACATGAAACACAACAAGCGCAGTCACATAGATAAAGGTCTTTGCAAAGGTTTCAAAGTCCTTGCAAAGGACTTTACTGTTTTTTGAGAAACGTTGGCCATTGGGCAGGAACAAACAGGAGTCCAGCAATGGAACTGTAGCATGTACCCTTTCAACATGGTATGAGCAACACATTAGTCCATGGCAATGTCCTTCTGGTAGTATAGATGACTGACTGACAATATCATTGTATGCTTTGGGGGGTTGAGCTGGTGGTCTGTGCTCATGTGGGTCCTGCTTGTGTGGGCAAAATAGAGGAGCAAAGGTGTGAAAACCCTGTGGGTGAATGTAGAGTCCTCTGTGTTCCCTCAACCTTACAAAACTACAAGAGTGGGGTCTGAACCATGAATGACCATGAACAAGACGGGCAGCTTCTCACACCAGGCCCTGGATAATGCTGCCAAGTGTCTAAAGAGTAATACTTTTGACCTCCCCTGTGGTCCTATACGCACTGGACCGTATGGTTTGCAAGGCCCCAGGTAGGTTGAAAAGACAGAGAGTGTTCCAGCCTCAGCAGCAGCATCATGAATTTTGACTTATTTTCCCACTGCACCTGCACTCAGGCATAGGACATAGTGTGAATTAGCATGCAATGCCTCATCTGGCAAAACCACTTTAGAAGTAATGCAAGCATCCACTGCGAGCACAGGGGCCAGACACTCCTCGTTAGTCAGTTATGACTTATGAAACTGTACAATATCTGAAATTTGTCTTCAAATTCAAATGATATATAATGTGTGTATATAAACTTCAGTTTCTCACTTCTGTCTTATTTTTAGGAGAAACAATAAAAGACTTCATTTCTAAATAAGAAGATGATTTATTTCTGATGAGACATAGAAAAGACTGTTGTTAGCAGCAGAATCTTCCTCTGCGAAGGCGGGCGTTTATATATAAGGCTTAAATATACTTGCCACGTCCTGGTGGTCAGGAAACACAAAACATAACAGCAGTTTGTTCAGGGCACTTTTTTTTTCTTTGTTTACTCCCATTCTTTCCAAGCATTGCATGGTTATAAATCTGCCCCTGTAATTAAAAGGTCGTGGATTTGTATCCCAGGGCTGCCACTGGCACCACTGAGGTACCCTTGAGCAAAGTACTGTCAGCACACACTGCTCCCCAGGCTCTGCATTCCTGGCTGCCTGCTGCTTTCACTTGGGTAAATAGGTTAAATGGAGAGAACAGTTTCATGTTGTTCACACTGTGTGGTGTGTTCACGTATGACAAATGGACACTTTACACTTTTTACACTTTACACCACCTGGGGAGAATCCCTGACAAAGAATTTTGCCTTTGAAGTTTTGCTTTGAGCCCAAATTGGTTTGCTATATATTTACTGACTGGAATAGAATCTGTGTGTCATTTGTAATCTAGACAAATCCATTGACTTATAAGGGGGTTGAATACATTTAGATGTCACTATAAATTCTGCATCGAAGCAATTCCTCAATTTTATGTGTACTAAAAAACAGTTGAATGTATTCAAAATATGACGGTAATTTTTGTTAAACAAATGAACTTCCCTTACCTGGGAATCAAAAAATTGCCACAAATTGTGGTTTGGAGTTTGTTCGCTGTACATAGTCTGTAAGTTAATGCACATAACACAAGTAATAATATTGTGCATTATGGAACTATTGTATGGTGGCCAAGAGTTTAGATGACCCACCTCAATAAGCTGGTTTGTTTTTGTTATACTGATACATTTTCCTTTTACTTATCCTTTTTCCTTCCTAAAGATTCTGAGGATCTCCTGGAACATCAGCAACAAATGAGGACATACACAGGTAAGTACTTTGAAATTCACAGGTTTATTTGGGACACATTATGGCGACAACATTGCTCTCTTCCCACTCTGGTTACCGTTCCTCCCCTCTCCTTACACACGTGCACAGTTCACAGCAACTCTCTTGTTCAGTCTTTCTCCACTCAAAGCACTCTTAAAGCCAGGTAAGTCAACCCTGTCACCCCATATCTTTGTAGGGGAGAGAGTGTGAGCACTGACAGAAAACAAACACTGACCCACTTCGCTGCCACAGCATGTCCCTTCACCATCAATGGACCTGTGGGAGATTTGCACAGCCTTGGATACCTCTACACCCAGTCCGACCTCCAATGGCAGACCACTCACTAAGTCAAAAAACGTTCTTCCCTTCTATGGACAGTTTGAGTGCGCTGTGGATGTCTGGCTTGCTCAGTCCACACTGTCAGAATCTGCATCCAACACATCCTCCCAAGCTTTCTCAATAAATGGCAGGTGGCCAAGTTAAATAGAGCAGTCCCTCTGACCTTCTTGTTACAATGGAGAAAGCCAATGAATTTCTACCAGGATGTGTAGAACAAGGTCCTCTAAAAGTACTTCTCAGTTTGGCCACCACACTGTGGAGTGGCTGATCAGGATTGTCCATGATGGACTAAAGTCTCGGCAGTACTCCTTTTCAGGTTACGCACACACCACTGAGCCCACTTTCTTTGCTGAGTCTCTTTGTGTCTGCCACTTTCATGCAGCCACCCCAGCACACCACAACATAGAAAATGGCACTGGCCACTACAGACTCATAGAACATCTGCAGCATGGTGTTGCAGACTCTAAAAGATCAGAGTCTACGTCGGAAGTATAGCCTACTTTGACTGCTCTTGTATGTGGCCAGAGAGTTCCTTGACCAGTTCAGCTTATTGTCAATGTGCACACCAAGGTATTTGTAGTCTTGAGCCATCTCCACATCAACCCCCCTAATGGACAGGAGAGTGACAGGAGACCATGATCTTCTCAGGTCCACCACCAATTCTTTGGTCTTGTTTATGTTGAGCTTCAGGTAATTTAGCTCACACCAGTCAACAAAACTGTCCACACCCTTCCTATATTCCAAGTCATCCCCATCCCTGATATGTCCGACTATTGCCAAGAATCATCTGAGAATTTCTGCAGAAAGGAGCCCTCTGTGTTGTACGGGAAGTCAGATGTGTATAGGGTGAAGAGGAATGGTGACAGAACTATTCCCTGAGAAACTCTAGTACTACACAGCACTGGGTCAGACATATATCCCTGGAGCTGCATGTACTGTGGCCTATCAGTCAGGTAGTCCATAAACCATGAGAATAAGGGAGCATGAAACTGCTTAGCAGACACCTTACTCCCCAGCCAGGCTGGCTGAATGGTGTTGAAGGCACTGGAGAAAAAGATCATGGGCAGGGCTAAAGATCATGATCCTCAGGGATCCACCTGACTTGTCTAGGTGGCTGTAGGCATATTGCAGCAGGTTGATGATGGCATGGTCGACTCCAATCTTGGCCTGGTAAGTGAACTGAAGGGAATATTGCGCTGGCCCAACCAGAGGGTGGAGGGTATCTAAGACAAGTCTCTTGAAGACCTCCATGCTGTCTGAGGTGAGTGTAACTGGTCTGTAGTCCGATGGGGCACTGGGACGTGCCTTCTTCGGTACAGGAACCAAACACGATTTCCAGAGCACAGGTACTTTCTTGGTGCTGAGGCTCAAGTTCTCAGCAGTCCTCAGCAGTATTCTACATAGCTGGGAGGTGCACAACTTGAGCACTTGTGGGCTTATGTCATCTGGGCCCAGTTTCTTGACAAGATGGAGTCTGCATGGTTCTCTCCTCACTTGGTCCTCAGCTATTCTGATACACGTGAGCGAAGGCTTGGTGTGAAAGTCGACTGAAAACTACACCTATGCACCAAAGTGTTGGACCTAGGGAGGCTGCTGCAACTCAGTAAACTGTTATGTAGTGCAGATTTGATCAATACCATCCAGTGGAGCTGCTTTACGATCAACAAAAGTCTTATTTGAAATATTACTTTGATGTATTGGATCTTGTTGATCCTGGATAGACCAGTTGATTCAGGGACATCCTTAGCCCTGCCCTATCACCTAGCCCAGGTGTTTCCACTGTCAAGTTATTTCATGTACCCTTGTGTTTGTGTATCCTTTTGTTGGTTCTCTCTTAGTTCTTTTGTTGTTTTGTCCTGTTTCCCTTTCAGCCTTGTTTTTTGGAAAAAAAGGTGTTGTGCTTTGTGTTTTATATATTTTATTATTTTTAAGTAAACTGGATTTTAAATGCATCCTGCTCATTGCCTCCAACATTACAATCAGGTGTAATAGGTGAGGCAGGGTGCAAAAATGTCCATATTATGGAGGTGCTTAAACCGTAACTGGGTCTGGGAAACTAGCCCTGTGTATCCTCTTTAGTGTACCTGTAACGTGAGCAGAATCAGGACCTTAACATTACAGAAATAACCGACACTGCCCATTTTTACACATTCACAGATGACAGCACTAAGGAGAATGTTTTTTCTGTCACTGCCTTAATTGAAAGAGCTAATATGAAGTAATATTGTAAATTTATATTTATTCTGCTCTTCCCTTTCAAATTACAAATGCAGTAAATCACTGTTCAAGAAAATGTTTCACCATGTCCATTATACTGCACTGTACAATGCTGCAGAATAATGTTAAAATGTGATTTTAATTTGTAATGGAGGGTACTTTATTAACCCCCATGTCCTACACAGAAAAGTCACTGTATGGTCCTACAATTCAGTTGGTGACATTGCAGATGAGGGTCTAAAGAATCCAACAGAAAAGACAAAAAAGGTGAGATGAGTTTCTCCCTAAACAAGCCCTCCAAAATGTCATGAACCCAAGGATCAGTAACAGCTTATGCAATAAACTTTTCCCATTCAGCCTGAGGGCTTCTGGTGTTTCTAACAAAACTACTTCATTCTGCACATTTCAATGGATTTGGTCATTTCAGCCATAACTTAAAAACTAACTAGAACGCTGAAACTCATCCATTACTTTATTTTCTTTTAAAGAATTCCATTGACAAAAACAGTACAGCAGGTGGTGCCAGAGGAGTGTTTTCTCGGACAGTGTTAATTTTCAAAGAGAAAAACAGGATAAATATTTGATTTATTCATAACCATCATATATTTTAAGATAATATTTGATCAGAATTGTAACTTACAGTTTTTGAAATAAAGGATAGAAAAAAAAACAACATCAACCCCTTATGACTATCTCTCTGTTATGCAGATATATTTGTCTTTAATGCTCAGTGAATAATTTGGTTTCAAACATAGATGGAGACAATTGTGACTGCTGAGTGAGTTCTAGGTATGCATTTTTCAAGCACTGTCAACCAATCATCATCCTTATCCTAAATAAGGACATGACCATTGGAAATGTTGGTAAGAAGAAGTCCACTGACCTTCTGCATGTCAATTTTAATGATTGTTCCCTGAATGTTTCTAAAATGATTAGTACATTTTAAATGTTTTGCAAGGGACTGGTCTGGAGCAGAATTAGCGGCCACTCCCATGCCGGCCACTGGGGGGAGACTCGGGACCACTGCACCTACCCTGGCTGGGAGGTAGGAGCATAACCCCTCCCGCCATGATGAATAGCAGCACCTGCACCTCATAATCAGTGATCAGCATCTCACTGGCACCTGCGGGTGGGCCCTTAAAACCAGTGCTGGCAGTCTCACTTACTGCTGAGTCTTTGTGTGAAGTGGTTTGTCCCTCACGTTATACAAAACCCAGCCGGTAATTTGGTAAAGGCTCTCGAGTTAATCTCCTGGGTCTACCTGCTCTCCTCTGCTGTTGTTCTTTGACAGATCTTGTTCCTAGGGGCTTTCACCCTTGGGACTCGTCTGATCTTCTCAGTTTTTCCCCCTTTTCTGAGTTTTATTTTGTCCTTAATAAAAAAAAAAGGAACTCCTCTTTGAGGGAACTTTTTAGTTTAGCCCAGTTTTGGTCTGCCTGTTTGTCCCTCCTGGCAGTTTTGAGTTTTGTCTTTCTCTCTTTGGCACTTCCAGTCTTTTGTTGGCTGAATCTGTGGTGCAGAGTGGGAAGCTAAATTTCCCCACTTGTTATGGTTTTCCACTTTAATAGTAAATCTTTTTAACACCATGTCTTTTTTAAAAAAAAAAAAAACACACATCCTATAAACACTGTAAAACAATGGTGTTTTCACCTTAAATTCTCCAGGCTGCCGTAAAATTTAGTTCACTGAACTTAAGTGTAATATAAAACAGAACTCAAATTCTATAGCTATTTTATTTACTTATTATTTGAAGTTCAGGATGAGAGTTTCCTCGCGTGCTTGGGAATAGGTGTGGGGTTTCAAGAGGGACAAATTTTCTTGGTAATTCTAGTGTTAATGGTCAAAGTGAACTTTGTCATCTCAACTATATACAAGTATACAGAGAGATGAAATGGTGAAGTTCCACAGTGTACACATGGTACAATAGACATAAGATGTGTGATTTCAGAACAGTGCAAATAAAGTATGAATAAGAGTAAGGTTTGACAACCGTGTGTGTGTGTGTATATATATGTATGTATGTGTGTGTATATATATATATATATATAAAAGCACCTTAAGTATGCATTGTGTGACTTTCAGTCCATGTCTTTTGGATAAAGTGGCTGTGCATGAGTATAAGTTCAGTTTGGCGGGGGAGGAAGTGAGGAGTATACTGTGGGGCAGCATGGTGTTGAGGAGCCTGGTGGTAGAAACTGTCCCACAGTCTGGCAGATCTGGCTCTGATGCTGCAGGATCTCCTCTTTGATGCCAGGAGTGCGAATAGTCCATGGGAGGGGTTCTGCACAATGCTGCAGGCCTTACGTACAGCACATGGTCTCTTCTAGTGAGGGGAGAGGCACCCCAATAGTGTTCTGTGCTATCCTCACTACCCGTAGCTGGTGCTTGCGGTCAGACATGTTGCAGCTGCTGTACCAAATAGTAATGCAGCTGGTCAGAACACTTTTGATGGTCCCTCTGAAGAATGTGGTGAGGAAGGGAGGTGGAAGGCTCGCTTGTTTCACCCGTCTCAGGAAGTGAAGTCTCTGCTGTGCTTTCTTTGTTAGGGAGGTGGTGTTTCTTGTCCATGTGAGGTCCTCAGTTATGTGCACAGCAAGGAACTTGGTGCTCCTACCAATCTCGACAGCAGTGCCATTGATGGTGTGGGTAGGATGTGTCTTTCTAAAGTCCACAACCTCTTTTTAGTCTCTTTTATACAAAACCTAAAAATGGGGTTCTAACCTCCCCAACAATATGGTACTCTGCTCACTGAGAAAAGGAAAAGAACTAATACAAAAAGAATCTCAAACCAAATCCACTGTCAATCAAGATTCTGTGGTACTGAATGCTGCAGTGACATCTTGAAGAGCAAGAATGTTGAGACATTCCCAGGTCGAGAGACGATAGTAAGTCATTCACGGCTGTAGTTGGTGCCATTTTAGTGCTTTTGGCAAGGTCTAAATTCAGATTTAAAAAACTTCTTCTTTTTTTGCACGAAAGGGCATAGCTTCTATGTGACTACATTCTATGAAATCTTTACAAGAAGAAAGAGTCAATAACAAGTCACTCATGAAATGGGCCAACTGATACTGATGGGACAAAATATTTCAGATATACTACACTTAAGTACCTAATAGAGGTGTCAGACCATCCTTTCTAATATATTTTTAACCTTTTTTTTTTGTTTTGTTTTGTTTGGAATTTTGAATCGTGTTGGTCAATAGTGTATAAAACAATAGTGGCCTGCACATTTTACACAGACACACTCCCACAAATTACAAAAGCAATAACCAGAAAAAGTCTTTTATTTAATTTTTTTTTTCATGGCTGTATTTTGCTTAAGTGAGTAGCCTCTGTCCCCCTTTTACTTTCTGTTCTGTTATGGGTTTTACTTAGTATTCTATGAATAATTTCAGAATGCAGGCACTGATACAAAAAATTGGCAAACACTAACAGTTTCTTTACCATTTTTCGTAAGCAATTGGAGGAAGAAGCTTTAAAATTACCTTGCATGTATAAACACCAAGAATTAACTTTTTATTTGAAGAAAATGATTTGCCCACTCCTGGATCAAAACTTCCATTTGTTCACATTGATTTTGTGTGGGGGGGGGGGTCTCAAAAACGTTTTAGCATTAGGCAATAACAGTGTCCGCAGCAGTGGACTAAGTGCAAAGAGTGTACATTCTCACATGTTACAAAATGAACTACCTCTTTCTCAAACACTTTGTGCTCAACGAAGTGTTTCAAAACTGCAGTTCCGGTGGCAACTGACCAGTTTTGTGATTATGTGGATGATTTTGGCTCATCAAGGTCCAGAATTATTGTAGTGTTTTGCCAGACACTTAGATTTAATTATTTGTGCAATGAATTGCATGTTCTGTTGCCGTTTTTAAAAAGAAGCTAAAAACTGCTTTGTTTTCCACAGCTGTCAATTAATCAGTGGCTCTGCTTTTATCTTGTACTTTTATCCATATTCTTTTATTACTTATATTTCAACTTTATATTAAAGCTTACTTTTTACTTACCCCACACACACACACACACACACCTGAATCCTAGGAAGCAAATGTTAGGCTGTCTTGCATTAGAAGCATGTTCACTACTTGTGTACCTAATCCAAGCGGTGTGGCACATGAGTCTGACTGGGTAGGCTGCCTGGTACACTTAATGCTAGGGTTAACACTGGTCCTACACTTTTGACAAGATGAGGCAAATTCCAAATCAATAATTTATGGGATGGCAGCAAAGAGATTTCTCCATGCAGGCAGAGACTGTATAAAGTGGATTGCACATCTAATATTGCTATGCACAAATTTCTATTAAAGTTGTAACATTCATTAGGTAGAATGTGACTTCCAGTAGTACCATCCAGTTCAGTTGCACATTCAGCACAGTGAGCCATGTTTGGTTTGACCAGTGAGTTTGGAAAGAGCCTTGCTTAAGCTTTTTCCCCCTTTTTGGTTCACTTTGCTGTAACCCTTGAGCAACTGTGTGTGTGTGTGTGTGTGTGTGTGGTAACTGGCTTTGTATGTTGGTGTATTTAAACTGAAACTCTGGATATGCATATTCCATTGTCTCAGTCTCTGTTGAAATAATGCTCTTGACTCTGGCCTTCATCCTGTTGCCACTGCTGGGTTTCAGTCCAGCTCAGAGTTACTCCATAAAGGTAAGCTCACACCGAGATTTCAGATAATAGCACCTAAACGGCTTTTACAAAAATAACAACTCTTGTTCTTACACTGTCTGAATTAATGATTGTCATAATCCAGGCACACATTAAAGAGAGCACTGAAGACACTGGTAAGATCTTCCTACTACAGAATGTCAGTATTTGAAATGTGCACCATTAATGGAAACCAATAACGGTATCGTTTTATGGCTTGCTCAGATTACCTTGGAGTATGGTCCTTAATTGAAAGAGCAAACAAGAATGCTGGTAAGACCATGGGTTATCTGTTTTCTAATTCTATCCCATAAAATCAAGTGTCCATTTTTTCCTGCAATGCAGTAGAAGGAATTACACACAGCCATAGCACACCAAATCAAATCATGTTTTATTGCTCAGGGCAGACACTGGATGAACCCAAGGTTACGTTTGGGGACATTGCCACATACACTGGCTTTCAGAATGCGGACCCATGCACATCTCGTGGGTGCAAGTGGCACAAACACAGCGACGGAAAGGTCTACGTGCCCTATATCATTTCCAACCAATACTGTGAGTGACGCCTTCTCAAATGAATAATAATAAGAAGGAGCATCTCACACCTTCAGTTTCTTTTTTTTTTTATATATATATAACACACACACACAGTATTCTGGATGACCATTTTAGTTTAGTTCAAAGGTTTTCTAATTGACACTTTTTTAAAGTTCTTCATAAAGTCTACAAAATATTGAGTAAAAAACTAGAAAGTATTGATGCCTCTTTATGCACTGACTTTCAGTAGTACCATCCAGACTTTAAATGTCTTTTGATTATTTTACTTTAATTGCCGATTCCCTCCCACAGACTATGTCCCCTCGCAAAGGGGGGGGTGTGTGTGTGTGTGTGTGTGTGTGTGTGTGTGTGTGTGTGTGAGAGAGAGAGGGTGCTCTAAACCAGGTTTACTTAATTAAGCATAATGTTCTGTGAGCATATGGAAGTATTTATGATATGACCATTTTAGTAAAAATCCAATTAAAAGTATGAATTTTAACTAGGCAAATTTATTTGCTTTACGCTTGTCTTTTCTGATTTGTTGACCTTATTGAGATGCAGTACAAGATTTTTTTTTCTAAACAAAGTTGAAACTTTAAAAAGCAATGCAGAATGTTGACTTTAAACGTCTTTTGATTATTTTTATATACAGTACTGTTTATAAAAAGCTATTGTATTTCCTCGACAGCGTCTCGGGAAAGGGGTGTCATTGAGAATGCTCTACGGTCCTTTGAGAGATCCACCTGCATCAGATTCGTACCTCACAACCGAGAGCAAGACTATGTTTATATTCAATCTCATTCTGGGTACATCAATAACCTTTTTTTTTTAAGCAAGGATTATGCCTCATTTAAACTTCTCATTTGAAAAAAGTTATTACATACTTGTAAGGCAAGATTTTTTTTTCAAGACTGAATTTAATGTATTATAAATAAATTTAACAAACATTTTTGGAGGTTTGTTACTGTGCACATGTATTAAAAAGAGCAATAAGTCTTCTCTCTCTTTCCTCTATGCAGTAGCAGTTAAGGGGAAAGAGGAGTAGTCTGTAGAATTTATTTACTGTTCTATTTGTAACCGCTGTTTTTCGACCCACAGGTGCTACTCGTTTATAGGCAGAAGAGGTGGAGGACAGATTGTGTCTCTAGATCGCAGAGGGTGTGTGTATTATGGCATAGCGCAGCATGAGCTCCTCCACGCTCTGGGCTTTGACCATGAGCAGACCCGCAGTGACCGTGACCGGCATGTCCGGATCATCTTTCAAAACATCATTCGTGGTGAGGGGAGCATTTCTTCCTTATAGAAGTATTTTCATTTGTTTGAGTTTAGAGATTGCTTGTTGTGCATTTTACACATTTTAAGAATGTACAGCCCAGTTTGAATTCATAAACATGTGATCTCATTCATCTCATGCCGCTCAAAATGAACGAGAAGAAGTTCAGAATCAACTTTACAAGCTAGATTTGACAAATGCTGGTTAATGACGATCATGGAATGAGTACCAGATATAGGTTGACGCCTTTTGGTAAAGATTTATAAAAGTTTTTGTGGTTATTAGCTCAATCTCACAATGAAAATCTGATTTTAAAAAAATTCTTATGACCAAATTATAACATTGTTGAACACTCAGGTGGATAAAAGTAAAATGAATGCGAACAGGTTTAAGAGCTTGAAAAGATGATTATCCATAGCTTCTTGTTTCACTGGGGTATAGATAAGAGATGGAATTGAGTGTAAATGTCATTTCATCAATATGGGGAAAATTAGCAAATACACTAATTTAAATAAGATGCATGTTTATTTTACCACCACACACAATGAGGTTGCTTAGAGAGGCAAATTTTTCAAATTTCAAAATTTGTATAGATGCAAGGATCATAGCTGGATATCTGCAGAAGATCTTGCAGTCATCCATGGGCTCTATGGTCAGATGAAACTAAAATAGACCTTTTGGCAACAAAAACTCAGTGATTTACATACAAAATACCGAATCTCCACAGTTAATTATGGCAGAGAATTTGTGTGTTTCTTCCAAATGCTCTGGGTGTCTTGTTAAGATACATGGCATCATGTACATCTATGAAATCCTAAGGAGATTTTGAATGAAAATCTGGCTGCTTAGGTCTTCCAGTAGGACAAATGATCTGAAGTATGTCCAGCAATTTTTAAGGGGGCACAGAATCATGCTTTTGACACCAAAACCCCATTGAAATCCTGTGGTCTGAGCTGAAGGAGAACATCTAGAAGGAACCAGGAGGATCTGGAGAGATAACTTGCTCTGTGTTTTCCATCTACGTAAGGCATTATAGAAGATGATTCAGTGCTTTCAGTCATGTTAATGGACTGTGTGGCTTTTAACTGCTATAAAATGACCATAGTAATAACCTCAGTCCATATGAATCACGTTTGAATGAACCTGCTGGTAAAATGCCATATAATGTGCTTTCTGAGGTACAGAGGCAGTTTAGAAGAATATTTGCTTGTGTTCTCCCTGGTTCAAAGTGTCCTACTTCTCTGAGCTAGAAGTGAAGGGGCGTTTACAGAGTAGAATGTAGAAATATATGGTTTTAAAGTAAGTAAATGTTTATATAATGGAGGATTAAAACTGTACAAGGCCCAAATCATCTTCAGCCCTCTGTAAAAATATGTTCTCATAGCAGCCCACAGTCTTGGACTGGACACCTGTGCTCAAACAGATAAGGGCATGAGAAAAGGCCCAATTGCCTTGGGAAAGTCCAGATATGCTACAACACCTGCATTTTAATTGGCATCCAGCTCGTGTGTGTGTGTGTGTGCGCGCGCTGAAGATTTAATTGGTGTCCACTGAAAGTTCCAGCAAGTACATGTTCTTGCCCAAATATGAATATGAGCCCATCCAACGGAAGTGGGCACGAGCGGACTATGCACTGTTCACGTGAAGATAGGCCTACCCAACTATGACACAATGGTCACACGTGAGCTTGGTTGTTTAATTTTATTGGTGTCAAATCAAGGGGCTGAATCAAAAAAGTGGTTGGTGAAGTTTTGGAGCCTTTTAAAAACTGTGTACAAGCCCGGCTGGAGAGGAGCGAGCAAGCCTTGGAAGCAGCTCCCACGGGTCACGGCTATATCACCTTGAGTAAAAGCAGCACGACGCGACTGTCTGACTCTGACTGATTTCTTCAGACTTAGACTTTTTTGCTTCAATTTTCCACGACAGAAGGCCAGACCACCCTTTTTTGAAGTGAGCTGAGACAAGACTGAGGGGGAAGAAAGAGAAGTTGGGGTAGTGATGGCGTGTGAAAACTCATCATATGAGAACCACTTTTCAAAATCATTCATTTTGCCCCCCCACATTTTCTCCCCTGGACAATGGCCAAAACATAGAGCTCTGCCCACTGTTGTAGCTGCACAGGGGCGACCAACTTCAGATTAAAGTTTATGTATTTGAATGCAATGTCATTAAAGTCCCTGTTGGTGTAATGGTCAGGTGTCCCAATACTTTTGTCCATATAGTGTATGTCATGGGTGCCAGAACCAATTATAGCAGTTTAAAAATGCTTCTGCCACCCATGGATGGATAGTTTGGGGAGAAGATTCAGTCATGACAGGAGAACCTTCAGACAGGATCCTCACTTCATCTATTTCATTACTCCATTTTATGGGCATTTTTACCCATATTTGCCAAGGGTGCCAATAATCAAAGACTGGCAGCACGAGAGATTCCTGAGGATTCTGTCATCTTAAACAGCATGCCCGTAACTTTACTGACCTTCATTAATTAACATTCCGTGATGTTTATTAGGACAGGAACATAACTTTAGGAAAATTCAAACCAACAACTTGAACACCCCATATGACTACAGCTCCGTCATGCACTATGGAAGGTAACGTTTTTTTTGTTCTTACGTAATCCTTTACGGTGTTGCAGCTTTTTCATACAATATGGTGCTTATCATGAAGGTTCTTCATTTGTGGGTCCAGGTATGCTTTCTCCAGGAACAGAGAGCCAACCATCATCCCCATACCAGACAGTAATGTTGCCATTGGTCGTGCCACTGAGATGAGCCGCCTCGACATCCAACGTGTCAACAAGCTCTACTGTGGTTAACTGAGTTTCTCTTTAAGGTATCGACACACTGACAATGCTTTTCCTCTACGGATTATTCCTCTTTGAAAACTAATGAGTTCTCTCTTCTTCAGCAGGCTGTAAAAGAGACCGGCTACAGGACCAGTCTGTCTGTCGCACATTTAATTTTCTTTGTGTTCTTCAGTTGCTTTAAATACATTCAGCATTAACACATTGATGTTCAAACAATATTAAAGTCGTGCTTAAAGCATCTATTTTAGGAATATGGTTTTATTTAAATGGAAGGGGTGAGAAGTTATTTTCTTTAGTATAACTAGGCTGAACTGCACCAAGCAGGTCAAATGGTTCCTCCATCAGTAGGAATTAAATTTATTTACTTAGTCACTGTAAAATTATGGCATAAAAAGTATATAACTTGAATGTCTTACACACTTTACATGTCTGTGTTTTCAGTAAGATCTGCGTAAACGGCAGTAAATGCTCTCTGCTCTAAATTCTGGCTTCCACAAGCACAAGCACTGTGTTTGATATGGAATTGTACACACATGACCAAATAGCAAATGGCTACATGTAAGAAATATTCTGACACATTTGGGTGCATGAGACGGTATTTTAATTCCTAAATTGTGTGCTACGTAGGGAGTAGGGGCTATTTGAAAAACACCTATAAAGATTTTTACATTAAATGCTACGTTTATTATTAAATTACAGTAGACAATAACTGCAATATACAATGAGGAGTACTGAATGTTTTTTTTGTCCTCCTTCAGCAGGCCATCATTGCTTGGATACAATAACATTCTCTAAACATTTTGTCCGCCATTTGCTTATTGCCTTATTAAACTGTTTTGCATGCATGTACATGGCCATCAGTTCCATTATATCACTGGTGTGTTCTACTATGTTTTGTGGCTAAGTTAGCAATAGCACACTGCCTTATAGGTGGACTGCATATTTTAAAGAACTTTCAAAGCCCACAAACCTGACCACACTACTTTGGGAATTTCAGCCAAGGAAACTATTCTAGGCTTTAACCTCAAAATTAACAAGTGGGCTCGCAGCAGTAAGTGCAGTGGGGGGAAATAAGTATTGAACTTTTTTTTTTTTTTTTTTTCCCAGTAAATATATTTCCAATGAGGCTATTCTCATAAATTTCACCAGACATTGGTATTAACTCTAGAAATCTACAAATATGAAAATGGGCTCTGGTGTCAAGGTACCGAGTTTTTGATTAGTTGTGACCCTTGGTTCCTTTTTGGCTGCACAAGCGTTGAAATATATTGGAAGACAGCGGGCATATCATTTATCAAAAATGTTATCTGAAATTGATCTGAAATTTGGTCTGATGATGCTAGAGCGATTTGGATTGACCCAAATTTGGTGTCTGGATCCTTTGAACTGTCAGAATGAACAAGGATAAATAAAAGTTTTTTAGTAGAGGTTAGAGGTAATACAGACAGCTTCAGGTACAAGCACAACAGACAACTTTAGACCAGTTAATCTGGTCAAAGTACCGCATATCTTTACCACAATTAAAGGGTAATTCCCTTATTGGCCACACCTCACTGGCAAATCACAAAAAAACAAATCATCACACAAAACTGAAAACTGAAAAATCCAAGAAAGAGAGAAAGGAAAAGGAAAAAACAAGGAGAAAGAACTCTGAACAAAGCCATCAGTCAAACAACATACTCATTTCTAGTTAGACTATCTATGCCCAGTTTTTCATACATCCATTAGGCATCCCTGCAAAAAGACACTACCACCAGGCTTTGATTTGGGTTCTGTAAGGAGTGGGTGGTCATTATTTGAATATACAGCTCTGGGGGGAAAAAAATAAAAGACCACTGCAATTTATTTTTAAATCAGCATCTGTGTATGAAAACCATTCCATGCCAGTGTCTGTTAAATTCCTCCACAAGCACCTCATTCTGCTTTATGAGGTACTGATTA
>JBBPCZ010151650.1:0-18690 GCA_037974445.1 Brycinus macrolepidotus | reverse complement strand
CGGGCTCCAGACATCCGGAGGCCCCCTCAGGGTCCGGGAGACCCAGGAGAACCGCCACAGGGAAATCTGCGGTTCCCTCCCAGAAAAAGGCAGAGGAGAGCCCGGAGGGGTCATCCAGCAGCCGCAGTGCAGACGCCCCAGGGGGCTGCGGCGACAGGTCCGCAGGCTCCACCGGCGGCCGCCCACCCCAGGGCAGACCGGTCCCTGGGCCCAGAGATCCAAGGGCCCCCCACCCCCCAGCCGGGGCCCAGCAAACACTGTACACTATAAGAGTCAATACTTCACCACAAGATACTAAAAACGTAGTCCTTAAATAGTCCTTGGCTCTTGGCTCTGGTGGTTAGCTCCCCTAGCCATGAGGAGGGTGATCTGCAGTGTAGGATGTCACAGCATGTAAGATAACTGTTCTTTAATATAACAAAATAATCTTGTACTGTCAGACAAATACACTGATCAGAAAAAAAATATATTGCTTTGATATGAGATCAGTTCACTCAGATTCTTTCTGCTGTGTTCTTGCTTGCAACATGAAAGACATTGAATTTGTGCAGACTTTGGTCAAAAGAGTTGCCTCTTCGTACCTCAAAAATATATATTAATCTGCAAAGAGTAAACTCACTGACTACAGGCAGCTTTCAGCTTATATTGCAACTTACTCCTTGAGACCATGAAAGACGCAACCTCATAGCTGATATAATATGAAATCCTAATATAGGGGGTCCTAACCCTAACCCGAACCCTGCTGCTGAGCAACAAGCACAACAATACCAGCTGCTGCCCCTTCTGTATGGCCATAAAATGTTTTCACCAGACATTCTGTCATATATCGAACTATTACCAATCCAAAACATTTCTCAGAATGTCCAAAAAGAGATATAAGAACATTTTTCTTCATGATATTGTTGTCTTAAATCTGTCAAAAGAGCAGCCTAAGGCAATATTATGAATCCCAGTCAGTAACTGTGTACATTCTTGCAGTATTTCAGTTGTTTCTGAGGAATATGTCAGTCCAAAAACATCATGAAGCATTTTCATCTATTGACTATTAATAGAGCTCTCTGCCTAGTCCTAATAGATTTCCATTCTAGTATCCCATAGATTAATATCTGTTAATATCTGTTAACTCTTCTCAGTTAACAAATTAATAAAGTCACAGTTAGCCATATAATCTCTATAGACAAATGCTGACAGTAGAATGGGCCGTATTGAAGTGTACAGTGACTTTAAACGTGGCGTAAAAGGTGCCACCTTTGCCACAAGTCACATTGTGAAGTTTCAGCCCAGCTAGAGCTGCTCCTGTCAACTGTAAGTGTTAGTATTGTCAACTGGAAGCATCTATCATGTTGCATCCTCTTATATTACTCGGTACTGAGCTTCAAATGGCCTCTACAAGCAACATCAGCACATCCTGATCCTATGTATCAGGAGCTTCACGAAATGGGTTTCCATGGCTGAGCACCTGCACACAAGCCTAAGATCACTGTGTGCAATACCGAGCATCAGCTGGAATGATGTAAAAGGCATCATTACTGGACTAACAGAGCATCACTGGTTCTTCACTAGCATCATGTTCTTTAGAGTGATAACTCATGGTGCACAATCTAGGAGTCCGAAGTATGAATCTGGGTTTGGCGGATGCCATTGAAACACTGCTTACCGGAATGCATGGTGTCAACAGTAAAGTTTGGTGGAGGAGGGTTAGTGGCCTAGCGCTGTTTTTTAGAGTTTGGGCTCGGTCCCTTAGTTTCAGGGAAGGGTGATGATTCTGCCACAGCACACAAAGACGTTTTAGACAATGATAATCTTCAGCTTTGTGGCAACAGTTTGGGGAAAACCCTTGCATGACTGTACACAAAGTGAGGTTTATTGTTTGACAAGTGTGATGTGGAGGCTCCAGAGACCTTAAGCCAGCAGAATACCTCTGAGATGAACTGGAATGTGGATTGAGAAATCTTGAGAAATCTTGAAATCATCTCATAATATTCTTACAACAATCTTAAAATGAGAAACATTGCATATACTGTTTCTCGAGTGTACATGCCTGGTCTGCATCTAGGTAATCTTACTGGGGGCAAGTATCCAAAAGTTTTGCAAAAGAACTTTTCTCATGTTTCTTGCAATGGTAGACGTGGATGCATCCCACACAAAGGAAAATGGGAAGCTCCCATTGTGTGTGTGCAGCAAGGTTTTAAGCGCCATTAGCATCACCAGATCCTTGTAAGCATTGTTCTTCTCTCTCTCTGTCTCTGTCTCTCTCTCTCTCCCTCTCTCTCTCTCTCTCTCTCTCACTCACTCTCACTCTCTCTTAAAAAGCTACAAAGCAGAGACACAAGCTTGATAATGTTCATCCCCTAGTCAGTTTATTCACCAATGGCTTTGTGAATTCCTGTATGGGGATCTGGGGATAAAATAAGGACCTGAGGGCCAGAGGATCTGGCTTGTTCTCTCGGCTCAGACTGTCCAATCAAAGGTTCTAGGGACTGCCAGTAGTGCTGCCAAGTAGACGACAATATCAAATCTCAGTGTGGACCTCCAGGATGTAGACAAACATGCAGTGGAAAAGCTGGACATTCTGAAATCCCCATTATGGAAATAAAAACCTCCTGGAGAGGTGATAGTAAGAACTATGTGCTTATGTGTTGGGACAGCCAACAAGACTTAGTCCTCTGGTTTGCTATTTAAATGATCAGTGCTCTCTGATGGAAGTAGATGCATTAGCCCTTGTGTGAACACACAATTCTCTTTACGCATTGCCCCTCATGGTCCTGATTTCACTGACTCCAATACATGATACATGTAGCAGTACAAGACAACTTGAAATAAAGCACAATACCTGCTGTATCTGTTAAATGATACACAGATTAAGGTCTCATTCTCATTTGCTTTAACTATGATTTTAAATTAACTGAAAAATAGCCAGATGTCGTGCTTTACCTCATATATATGGGTAGCTGTGTGGAGTTAGTGAGGGGTTGTATATACATATATATATATATACTCACACATTTAAGTTAGAGAAAACCAAGGGAGGCACACACACCGAAGCACAATGAAACAAAAATACATTTAATTGTCATTTTAAATTAAGTGTATTCAATATGTATATTTTTAGTCATGTATTTTGAGTCATACTTTGGTATGCTGTTAGGAACTACACTGAAAACTGCATGCAAAATCATGCAGTGTTCATCTTCGCAGTAACTATACCTGTGAACTCACACATTTTCCGTGTGGTTCTGGGGTATTGTCAGGTATGCTCAAAGTGATATTTCCAGTATGAACATGAGCCTGTGGCGTCCCACAGCGATGGAAACAGATGGAACATTGAATGTAAACAAATTCCTCAGTCTAAATTCAGCTCTTTGTGGTTAAGAAAGGAGAAAGGTCTGTACATTTGACTTTGAAGCCAACAACCACCATCATAAGATCTTACACCATACACTGAACTCTCATTTCTGTCTTGGATGGAGCACTAAAAGCTTGTATCACCCTCAGGAATGCTAAACAGATGACCAGCGCTGCTAACAGAGAAAGTAATGTTTACAGTGTATAGGTGTACAGACTACACCTCATCGATTAAAATGATAAACTAAAGGACTATACTGGTGCAATAATAAAGCAGTAGATAGAGTTTTCTGTTTTATACACAAACTACACAAGCACTATTCAAATGTTTGGAATCATTGTTTTCAACAATATAGCACAGCTATAAACTGGTTGCAACATTATAGTTATATTATAGTATTCTATGTTGCCTAACTTCAGAAGAACAAAAAAAAAAGAAAGAAAACTAGCAGAATTTTTAAATGAAAGCTGCACCGCATCTAGTAATAAGCTAAAATGAAATGAACATCCAGAATGACATCAGAAAAGTACAAGGAAATTACTTCACAAGAAACTACTGCTGATGGAACAAATATACAGACTGTGTAGACCAGGTAGACATGGAGATTTGTTGTGGATGGAGAGATGGAATAGATGGAGAGAAGAAATAGATGCAGAGATAGAGTAAACTGAGAAAAGGAGTACATTAAATAGCTAGAGAAATGGATGAGTAGATGAAGCAATGAAGTTGATTGACAGGGAGATGGAGTTGAGAGGTGGGCTAAACTGAGTGGACAGAGAAGATGGGGAGGTAGTAGTCAGGTTAGATGGCGAGACAGAACAGGTGGAGTGACTGGGAAGTACAGGTACATTGGGAAAATAGAGTGATTAGTCTATAAGTCTATAAGATATATTGATGTAATTATCTGCAAATAACCGATAACTGTCATGCGTCACATTATGATGTGCCTCTCATGGATGGTCATCCTGGAGGGCTAGAGTTCAGCACAGTTTGGTTTTTTCCTTCTCTAACATTCCTACTAAATCTCGTAATGAACATAAATTGAATAAGAGTTTGTAAAACAGTTTTTTTGGCCACTCTACTTCCTTCTTGAGTTTTTATGGATTTTCATACCAGACAGAGTGTACTGGTGACAGAAAGATCACACCTGTTTCAAAGAGTCTGTGTGTTATATATCTTCTGAACATCAGCCTCTAACCTTTTCAGTGAAAAAACAGATGAGCAGCTGAGCAACAGGTGTGAAATTCCATCACAGCAAATGCATTCAATTCCATGGAAACTAAAGAAATTTGCAAAACGTCATGACTGACATGTCTGGAGCTCATATTGTAGAGTATTTAGCAAAGCCTGAAATTTGGTCCAGAAATGAGCTGTAATTATATAACAGATTTTGAATTCCATATCTGAGAAGCTGTTACTGACTTGCCTGTTTTCTCCATCATGAAATCAGGCAGTGGTGGTCAGAGGACTTAAAAGGTCAATGTTTTCAACCTCTCTTGATCCCTTAGAATTAACGGGATGTTTTTCATTACTGTGCCATTAAGACTGACATATGTATGTGATCCCTGTTGTAATTGACCTCTTTTAAAATACTCCTTCTGAGTTCAGATGACTGGATGAGGCTAAACTGCTGTAGGCTGAATAGGAAGATATTTGTAAACGCACTGGTTTTCATTACATCACAAAAAATGAACTGAAAATGGCTTGTCTTCACAGCTTAATTTAAACATTGTCAGTACTGGAACAAAATGTTGTGTCTCTATATTTTGCTCCCATCCCATCATTCCACAAATCCCATTCCAGTATTGAAAGTTAAGAACATTTTGTGCCACTCTTGCAACGTTACTTATTTTTGGAGATACAAGGTTTTGTTTCGGCAGTGACTATATATGGACTGGATTGTGGGGCAGTCTTGGCATTCTGTTCTGTGGAATGCTTTCAGTGCTCTTAATTTGATGTCACTTGGCAAAGAAGGGTCTCCCTGGGTAAAGTTGTGTAGATTGCGTAAAGAAAACCTTGCTGTCCCACGAAACACAGCAGAAGGTAAACCAGAGAGATCACTGGATCTCTCTGCCATAGTAGTCGTCAGTCACTTTGCATTACAGTGAATTCCTACCACCAGGAACACTATGTCCTTAAAAGCTGTACTTTTTCACCAATTTTCACCTGCATCTTTAATTAAAAACAGACCTGAATTAATATCAGCATGTCTAATTGGTTTGACATTTTGTTGATTCATTCTTAATCTTAAGCAAATGTAGTCTAAGAAACAGTACATTTCTGTGTCCTCTTTCACTGGTCTTGTCTCTTGTTTGAAAACGGAACAAAAGCTGTTCTAGGAAAGTTCCACTCTCAAGCTTGCCTCTGCCAAAACATTCACATATCCAGGTGGATTCCATCTTCTTTGTAAGTAATAAATGTTCACTGACCACTTTGGTTGAAAACAGGTCCAAAGAGCAGGGCCTGCTTTCCTAAACCTATCACAGAACAAAGCTTCGCTGTTAGATTTTAGAACAAACATACACGGAGAAGTATTGTTCATTGAATTGACCACAAACTACACTATAACAACACAATTGACTGATTATTTCAATAACGATTGATGTAATAATTTATTTGAAAATTATGCACACCATTGAATCAGTGCATGAATTTTTCAGTTTGCAAACATCCTGTGCCTTTATAATGACTTAACTTTAGTAAAAACACAACAAATGGCAATGAAAAAAGTGCTTTCTCAGATTAAAAGTGTCTGTTTTGGAATGTAATGTGTCTCTGAGAGACCAAAACACCTCTCTTATGTTGTTACATTCCAAATTAATAATATTAGCGGTTGATATCATGGCAAATGCTTTTAAACGCTTATTTTAGAAGATATAGAACCCATAGTCTGATGTATTTGTGTGGTAACAAAGAATATACAGGGCTCCCACAACTATCTTGGCACAAATATTGGCTTGATCAATGGGAGATCACAAGCTTTATCCCTGGTGATGCTAAAGTCATTCATAGCTGGGACCCAAAGAAAAATTATTAGCCTCTGTGGATGGCCCGCCCACCCCCTCATCACTAGTCAATGCAGACATCGTCAATAGTCAATGCTGACGAAAAAGGCAGTTAGTGTTCTCCTTCAAGTGTGCAGAACTGTCCAGTTTGAAAAGATGCAGTGGCTGTATTCTTGGGACACCTTCCCAATAGTAGTGGTGGTATCATGTGACTGCGGGAGTCCTTCTTAGTGGTGTAATTTGACATGACTAAATGGAGGGAGGCAGGCAGTGCTGTGGGGAAAGAGGAAAGAAAGGATTTTACTGAATATCAGCAAATCCTGTAAGATAAATACCCACAGTCAACACAGTAAACAAACTGAAGAACAGATTGGATATTGAAAAATGCCAATGATCCAGAGCATCCATCAATCATTTGACCTTAAACTACCCTAAGATACAAATGAAATGACCTTTTTTAATGTATTATCAAAAATCTGGGATTAGATCTTGAACATGCGGTCCACGCAAGATGACCTATTAAAATTAACGAACTATAAAGGATTTGCAAGAAAAGGGGAAAAATATAAATCTAGAAAAGAAAGCCTGTTACCTGACACCAAGAAACATTTATAGCCCTAAAAACCTACACATTAGTACAAGTTTTTTGGGTTTTTTTTTTTGCAATCATGTTCATTCGTGTCTTCCACTGTTTCCACTATTTCATCGTCTGGGTTAAGTGATTTAAGGCTGTTCTTGTGTACTATGTTAATGTTACTGGGTCATCACTGATTTGCAGTTTATCAGTGTGTCAGTAACAGTATATATTGTTTCAGCAATAAAAATAAAACCAATAAAATCATCATTGCAACTCTAAATTCAATACCTCATGGCAGGCTTCTGCAGGATGCTTCAATACCCTGAGTCCATCAGTCATTCTATCTGTAGCATATTCACAGCAAGGAGGCCAGCACGTTGAATAGAAGTGGTTCTGCAAACATTAGCCTCAAACATTTAGAAAATGCATATATCTTCCTTAAAATGATTCTTTGTCTTTGCTCCATTGTCGAAAACGTGCCACATTGCATCCAGTGTAGGATGTAACTGCTGGACTGCATTTGTTTAAGTGTATACAGATGCCAGCCTGTGATGCGTGCAGCATCAGAGCACACTTCATGGCAGCCATTCTTTTTTGCGTAAAACAGCTCTTTCTCATTGATGTGGCGGCTTTGTTATTTCCAAAATATGGCTCTTGTCAGTCCATGATCAACACACTCAACAAATCATTCATGTCCTGGTTCAGGACTATTGCTGGTCCAAGGACAAGCATGTGATACCTTCAACTGGGATTAAACATGCTTCTTGAGTGCATGTGTGTCTGCTACCATGAGCCAAGGGATTACCGACAAATGAGCCATGCTTCGCAATTATATAATTAAGAACAGCCTCTTTGTTTTCTTCAGATCAGTTTTTAATGCCCTGACTCATGTGTCATTTATTCCTTTCCTTTGTGTGTGTGTGTGTGTGTGTGTGTGTGTGTGTGTGTGTGTGTGTGTATGTGTGTGTACGTGTGGGTGTGTGGTTGTTCTGTCTGCAGCTAATCAGAAACATGAACTTTCAGCCAGTTGTTTGTTTAGTCTGATGCTTGGAAAAGGACAGGCAATAAGCATGCATGTGCAGCTGGCAGTCTCTTCTGAAAGAAAAATCAATCACGATACAACACACTGAGGCTACTCACTATGGTGCTTGTCAGTTTTTTTCTTAATATTGGCCTTTTCGATTTTGATATGTACCACGTCCATTAACATCTACCTTGTATCCACACTCATTAACTTTATAGGTGCAGTTTCAGCAGTGGTCAAGACCCCCACAGCAGTGTTACAATATTGTCCAGCCCTATTGAATATTAATGAAATGCAGTTGTTATATTCAGATATTGAATTACTGCCTCATTTCCTCCTTTGCATTGCTAGAGTAATAATTAGCTCCTTGTGGGAATAGTTTATATGGGGAACGAAGTTGGCTCCTTTCTTGTGGTTTTTACTGCCAAAAAAGCTAACGTAGCACAATGTTCATGTATTTTAACATGATTAAGCTGTATGGCATGCTAAATTTCATTGGTAGTACATACAATATTTCAGTGGTAGTACAGACTAAATTTCAGTGGTAGTACAGACTATATTTCAGTGATAGTACAGACTATATTTCAGTAGTAGTACATACTATATTTCAGTGGTGGTACAGAATATATTTTAGTGATAGTACAGACTATATTTCAGTAGTAGTACTTACTATATTTCAGTGGTAGTACAGATTATATTTCAGAAGTAGTACATGCAAGAGGTTATTCAGTGCTGATTTCAAACTAATGTTTGTCCAGGTGGTCTACAACAGTATAGCAACAGTCAACCATCTCTAAACTTTTGATGATAAGTATCCTGTGAGCATCTTGCATTTTGAAATTTGTATTAAGATTTGAAAACATGTATTTTAGTTGATGGCCTAAATAAAATATATCTCAAGATTCTCAACAATGGCCAACCATCTAAGAATCCATGCTCCCCTCCAGACCAGTGGACGTAGGAGAGCAAACAGCAACTTTCTCTAGCAGTACCCACTCGTGTCCAACAACAGTCAAAACATGGCTACTTAGAAGAGTCATTACAACTTATTTTACATTGTGGAAATGATTGTTACATGGTCCAAACTCTCAAACACTGTGCCTAGCCCCTTTATAGAGTTTTCTAGTTATTGAAGTGAAAATGACCATTCTGTCATACGTGAACACGCCACAGCACACGGTGTGAACAGCACAAAATTCTTCCTATGTATTTAACCCATTCACCAAGTGAAGCAGCGGGCAGCCAGGAACACAGCACCCGGGGAGCAGTGTGTGGGGGCGGTACCTTGCTCAAGGGTACCTCAGAGATGCCTAGCAGTCTTGGGAACCATACCCACAACTTCCTGATCGCAGGGCAAACACCCTAATCACTAGGCTACTAGCTGCCCCATTGTATGGAAGGAATGAAACTTCTGCTGTTGCTAATGAGTATCATTGCTCTTAGCTATTAGTTTTGCCATTCTCTTCTCATGAGTTGATAAAGTAGCATGAGCATAGTTACATTCTACACAGTTAGCACTATACAGTGACAAAAATGGACTTAACTGTAACCATATTGTGCCGAAAAGACATAGCCTAAATGACATTAATGCTTTGAATTACAGCTCATGTCTGCTCGTTTCCCTCCTTATCTTCTATTATCTACAGCTCTTGTGATGAATTTACTGTGACCTGGCAGAGAAAGACTAATGTTGAACTTTTCTGTTGAGAGATTTATTCAGGAAATTATTCTTTTTGCTATTTTCCCCTGTCTGATTTGAGCTGAGTGGGATTTAATTTGGCATCCTTGACATCAGATTTGCCAAATAACCGGTCAGAGTTAATGATATGTTTATGCAACTAAACCAAAAGCTGGCTTTGAGGAAGCTCTACAGATCAACATCTTTTCTCATATAAAGGCATCACTCACATGTTCTATTAAAGAGGTCTGGTGTTTTTTCCTAACATGTCTGACGTTCTGTCCTATACATATCCGCTACCATAGTGGATATGGATAAATTAAACTGTCAGCATGTAGTAACACACGTTTTGAGCTACATTTTCTGCTTTACTCTTGGGACTTAATTATAAAATGTCATTATCATTAATTAATCTATGGTAGGACCATTTAATAGGCTAAAATTACCTTATCATGGAATGCTCCCTGCATTAAAACTATAGGAGGAGCATTTTGAGAGGCTGAAATACCATACTGCATGTAACACAATTAACGTTAGTTCATTTCTGAGTGCTCTGATCAAGCCAAACCAAATCTCAAAACAATAATATGCATTCATTCATTCAGTCTCCAAGCCACTTAGGCTTA
Source organism: Brycinus macrolepidotus (assembly GCA_037974445.1). Classification (NCBI taxonomy): domain Eukaryota; kingdom Metazoa; phylum Chordata; class Actinopteri; order Characiformes; family Alestidae; genus Brycinus; species Brycinus macrolepidotus. The sequence goes on along the minus strand of JBBPCZ010151650.1, from coordinate 8,434 downwards.
AACAGGGTGACAGGGGGTGCTGCAGCCTATACCAGCAGTCAAAGGGCAAAAGGTGAAAAAAAAAACCTGGACACGTCGCCAAGGTGATCACAGGATAGACACACAGACACATAACACTTTCACCTAGGGGCAATTTAGTCTCAGTCCATCTGCCATGCATGGTAGAAAAACAGAGCACATGAAAGCTATAGTACACTAACATGCAGTGAGAAACATGCAATTCTAACTGTGGATCCAAGCTAAAGAAGCCTGAATTTATAGCCATGAAACACCAAAATCTTGATGTAAGAGAACCTGTTTGTGGCAGCTGGTGGTCTAGTGGTTAGGGAGTTGGCCCTTTGACCAGAAGGTCATGGGTTCGAATCCCAGGACTGCTAGTGGCACCTCTGAGGTACTCTTGTGCAAGGTACCATGCCCAGACGCTGTGTTCCTGGCTGCCCGCTGCTTCACTAGGTGAATGGGTTAAATATAGAGGAAGAATTTTCTGCTGTTCACACTGTGGTGTGTTTACATATGACAAATGGTCACTTTACACTTTCGTAACTGGTCGATGGACAGGACAAACTGTTACGACACAAGCTCATAGCTTGTGTGACCTCAGTTTCCAGCTAATGAGGCTCATGCTCACTTTTTATTATCCAGAATCTTATTCACATTTTCCAGTTCACAGCAGCAATGTTTTGTTTAGACAGAGATAAGCAGAGATATTGGGTTAACTAATTGGTTTAACTGATTCCTGTATAAAATCAGCTGCCATAAATCTGTACAAATTTGGTTTAAAACAGTGAAATAACTCATCAGTCCTGAATGATTTATGTTATTTCTTTAACTTTGAGCACTAAATCATCAATGGAATATGAACTTGGCTCACCGTTCATATTTGTATTAAACACATTGCTGAACACAGACACTGATGGCCTTGAACTTGCTTCTGTATTATTGCTGCTGTCCAAGCAAAAATCCAGTCAGACTGTCTGTCTTTTGGCACCTTTGGGTCATTATGTAATCTGATCAAAATATTGAATTCATTTTTATGTATTTCTTGAACATGAAGCGTAAAGTGGCCATTTTTGTCACGCGTGAACCCACCACAGCACACCACACAGTGTGAACGTCTCTGCATTTAACCCATTCACCAAGTGAAGCAGTGGGCAGTCAGGAACACAGTGGCCGGGGAGCAGTGTGTGCGGATGGTGCCTTACTCAAGGCTACCTCTGTGGTGCCACTGCCAGTCCTGGTATTTGAACCTACAACAATCCGATCACAGGGGCAACTCCCTACCACCTGGCCACCAGCTGCCCCATTGGTAAGTGATGATTACTTGACACATCTTTACTATTAGAACATTTTAAACATGTTAAATGAAGTTGACAAGAGTAAAAAGTAAAAGGTTTTACAACAATTTATCGTGTTGGAGTGTCTTGTAAGAGCAAATGCTTTATAATAGAATTGTCTTGTCATGGGCAGGGCTTCCAGTTGGGTCAGTGTGGGTTTTGACTCACTATTTAGTGCAGATAAATATAAGATCCAGCTGTTGTCTGCTGCATATGAAGCACCTTGGTGGGCCTTTTCACCAATACACCCGCACACAATTTCAGACAATGTTTTTGTCCTACTCCCCAGAGTCCTCACCCTTTACCCATGACGTGGAGCTTGAGCGCTCTGATAGGCAAACAACTGTGGCTTGTTAATGTACTGCAAGACAAACTCCAGCTTGTTCTTGTGGCAACAAATTGGATGAAACAGGCTCAAAACATTCCAGGCATTCTCAGGGAGCATTGTTGACAAATCCCTGAGTTCAAGGTTCAGGCCTGATCCCTGTTAAGTTGAGCTGCTTATGTAATGAATGCGTTTCCCTTTCTCGCTCCCAGCTGTGCCATCAGGCTGCGTAGAGGACAAGAAGTGCAGATGCTCACGACCATATAAGGACTTCAGACCTGCCATTAGGCACTTCTTGATCTGTCTGAGGCCAGGAGTGGACGGTACGTTTCTGATGACTGATTTCCACGGGCTTTTGAACATTTCCCCCTGTGTTTTAGCTTAGTCCCAAAAGTAGCTTGTACAGTTTCAATGTAAAAGAAATTAGGCCATTTTAAAGTGTCTTCTTTAGAGTTCATGTAATTTGCCGTGTACAGAGGCAATAAAAGCAGAGTGCATGTTATTGGGATATTTAAGTTGTTGAAAGTAATGATATACACTCTCAGAAAAAAGGCACCTTTCAGGGTAAAAACACTGTCTCTGGTGTGGTGACCTCATGACCCTCTGGGGGTCCCTGAAGACCAGTTTGAGAACTACATCTCAGCTGCAAGCTTTTGATTTTTTATGTGTAAAATATTTAAAGAAAATATACACATGTGCCCTTGATATAATGTACACAGTTGAACCTACCATTGAGGGTACATTGTTTGTACTAAAATTTCCTGAAGCGTACTCCTTTTTTTTCAGAGAGTAGCCACCTGAAATGACTCTAGAGAAGATGGTCTTTCTTTGTTCTTTACTCCAAATGTCCACACATAATCTTTCATTAAGAAAGCCTACCTCAGAAACAGTCTTGTAGTTCTCATTCCTGATTACCTTAAGAGTTAAATAGTCATTCATCAGATTAAATCTATGCTTGTTAGTTGCTTACTCTGTCGTAAACTACCCAGCAAGGTTGAAAACTCACAGAGATTTGTTGGTTTGACTGTTCTGTAGAATTCAGTAGTTTTAATAGAATGAGGAATTGAAATGGTCTAAGGTTGCAAAGACATTTAGGTGTTATTGTCCAAATATGTCTAAAAGAAAAAGCTTTTCAAGAATATGTTTAAGTGCATTAACGGAGTATATCTTCAGTGTTTGCTGTGTTTCCCTTAGCAACGTTTTTCAATATCAAAGTCTTATCTTCTTCTCATCTTTCTGCTGGAGGGTTCTTTAGATATAACGCAGCCCAGGCTACTGTTGGGCAGACCTCTGCTAAGCCGATTCTTGTTTTATACCATCTGTCCTGTTTCCCTGGATACTATGTGTTGTAACATTCTTTCCAATACTCACTCACCACATAAAGTTTTTGTATAAATTGTCTTTACTTAACTTCCAAATACGGATACTAAGCTGTATTATGGCACATTAAACTGTATATAAAGGGGGACACAACTTTCCATTCCCATACAGTAGTTTCTTTTAACCCTTTCAACTTTTTCCCCCCAGTTCTTTCTTTTAAGCTTATAAACTTTTCCTCCTGGCTTTCCTCCCACTGAATCCAGGCAGCCGCTTATCAGGGAGGCCCACGAGGATCACACCAGACTAAACCAGCGCTAACTGATTCAATGCAATGAAATGTTCACTGACTGGCTCTGTGCTCTGTCCAGCACAAACGCTGTATCCGTTTAGAGTGAGAGTGAGAGTGGGAGTGAGAAATGATCTCCACCTCTCCTCCTCACAGACTATGACTCAATGAGTCAGCAGCTGGTGCTTCTCAGCCGCCATGTCTCTTGCAATAGCACGGGAATTCTCCTCCTTCTCATGTGTGATGACATGGTGATTTCCGCCTCTTCCATTTATAGGCATCCTCACTGAGCGGAAGGGCAGCTTGTTCTTTTGATCAGTTTATAGGAATCCTGCTTCATTTTCACCTGATTAAGATGTGAAGGTACAGAGTGTGTTTTCTTGTCTCAGACTGGAGGCTTTAGTTTTGAGTAAACACCCTGGGTCATGCACTAAGTGGCAAATTCATGAAGTATGGGAGTGTGACTACCAGGAAAGACAAGGTGCTTTGGCAAGTTTGTTCAGGAACTGAACTATTAGAGCTATCCCTTTGATTCAAAACTTGGTCAGGAAAAAACTGGCCTCTACAATAAGGCCAATTTCTGCTAGCATCTCCTTATGATTTTTGTGGTATTTGAGCACTCAGCTAATGGTAATGAATATTGTTTTACAGTGACTTCTTCAGTAAAGTGACCTGGCATACAGCTACCATGAATATAATGACAGACATTTTCAGAAGGCCTAGAGAAAGGTTTTTCTTGAAACAGGTCCCATCCATTGAAAATCAAAACATGGGAGAGGACTCTTTTGTATCTACCTGGATACCACTGGAAAAAAAATCCTGATTGGACAATTATCCTTTGGGTATTTGAAGATTTTAAACCTTTAGTTTCCATTCTACAATTAACAATGAAATAAGAGTATTACTGCAGTAGTTGCAGAGTTTAAACATAATAAGCATGGAGATAATTTTAACTAAAAATTTGACATTTTTGCATAGAGATCATTAAAACTTCTCTAAAGAATAATTGATTAAATATGTGAAATCAAGTGCATCCCTGCATGTTTTGAATGAAAACCTGCAACCACACTGGCCCTTTATAGATAAAACTGGACACCACTAGCCAAGAAAACCCTGAGGGTTTCCCTCTGTAGAGTGGGAGTGTATCAGTATATCAAGCTTATTTGAACTCCAGTTTTTCAAATACATGTTAGATACAGTTGTGTGTCTGTTCTAATTTTCAGACCCTTTCAAATCAAACTAGAATCACTACTGAAAAGTGGAGTCAATGAGGTGGGCACTCACAACAATTGCATCTTGTCTTTCTGCAGTTCCAGTACCTTAACCGATTGCACTGAAAGCTCTTTTTCATTCTTTGAATCTCAGCTTCTTCCATGATTTTCATCTGTTATTTGTCAGATTGGATAAAGTCTGTTTGAAGTCATTTAAAGTGATCTAAAACTGGGTTCTCAACCTGATGATCAGATGAAGACCAAAGAGCCAGTAATGCAGTCATGACCTCTTAAGCTCAGTTTTTAATGGCCATGGATACACAGTCCCACCAAGTAAAACAAAACAAGGCTGCTTACAAATTTATTGCTCGAACCACACAAGGTGAGATCTGATTGGAATGGATTTCTTTGGATCTTTGAGATGGAAAAAAGCATGTGGTATCTGGACACATTCATGGTGTTTCAGTGACTGTACTTAGTGTATTTAGTCATTCAGTGTTGCAGTGTTTATAACAGATAAATATTTTATCTTGAGCACAATTTCAATTAAGCATTTTACTCTTTCTTCTTTTGTGCAGATGATGCAATGGTAAAACTGCTCTTCTTAGTAAAAATGTTCTTCTCTGAAATATTTCCGCTTCATTTTTGAATCCTACCTCCGTGGCTGATTGTGTCACAGTATACTGATTAGATGATTAAAACTGTAATCAGTAAAATAATCAGGAGGATTACTCAGGCTCAGTAACATAAACTTTAAATGCAGCCTTTGAGTTCCACTGCATACTTTGACTTTTTCATTCATTTCAATCAGCTTTGGCAGGAAACATTTTGCCTCCATCAGCTGTTTGGTATTACTCTTGGTGCCCCTCCTATGTTTGAGCAATAGTTTAGTGCAATTGGGTTTTGACAATTAGCCTGTAAATTTCTTATTAACCGAATGCTGATCTGGTGAGGTGTTGGTATCCTGCAAAGCAAACCAAGCATGAGAGCAAATGTTGGGATGTAATTGGTTGCACTTGTTAAAATGCGTTATTGGGCCCATCTGAGTACAGTATAATTTTGACCTCCTCCCTTTTGTCGTTCGTGTTGAATTCTTTATGACTGAAGACACCAGCAGCACTGTCTGAGTTGGCAGATTAAGCTCCATAGTTCATTGTTTTAGAAGACTAAAGTTTATGATCAGCAACATCTGGTCCACATAAAGTTGGCTTTATGGCCCTGCGCTGTGGGTTTTGTGGGAGTCTGAGGTGCCTGACATTCCTCACAGGGACCGAAAGGTTTCGGCTCTTCCTTTGGTCAGTCCTGATGTCCGGCGAGGCTTGGCCCAGGCCACGACATGAAGCAAACCTTTGAACATGGACTAAGAAAAAAAGCCAAAAAAGCCATCTGTTTTCGGAGACTGAATCTACTGCAGTTTGTCATGTTATGGCATGACTTGGGTTGGGAAAAGAGAAAGAGAGACAGAGAAAGATGGTACATGTCCAACTGAATTATTTTGTACAGGAATAGTCTGCAAGTCAAGTGCTGAGAATCAAATGAGTAACTTCATGCAACTTCACAAATTAGAATCACAATAAAAGTAATGAAACATAGATTGTGAGGACTGTGGGATTTTAGAAGGGATGCATGGACGTGGTCAGACAAGTGGCTTAGAAATAGTTGCCTCTGCAAAAGTATATACAAAGCACCAGTTGCTTCTTTGTTCCTAATCACAAACATTAGCAACTCTTGGCAAGTGAACAGCAGTATGGTTACTGGAAATAACAATTACTGCAAATATCTAAACCATCCCTGCATCAAGGTGTGCCTTGTTAACTGATTTGCCATCCTCAACAACAAGCTAATTTGACCCAGTCTGACCCTTGTGCAAGTGTGAAGAAACTTTCTTAAAGTTTAAAGAACCTCCACATAACGTTAAACGGGGCCCAAGTCAGGCTACTGCCCTGGAGGGTTTAGTTAAAAACTATAAAAAAAAACTAAGTAATACATTAATTTTAATTGATTATAAAACTGATCTAGTTAATCAAGGCCTTTATGAACACCGTAATACCAGATCCAGAATCTTCCAGGGTTTTTGGATTTTTTCAACTGTGGTACTGGAGGCCCCATCCCCTGGGACCAAGGGCACTGCTATTTTAATGGCATTATCATGGATGTAATATTATGTATGTATTAAAAATACCAATATCATGACATACTAGTATAGATAATATTATAAACACTACCTTAGCCGGAATATTTTATCCTTCTGGGTACATTTTGTAGTCTGTTTTAAGCACCGTTGTCTGCAGCCCAGTTATCGTTCTCGAAACATATGTTAAAACGCCAGTTGAGTTTCACTCTAAAGGCATTCAGTTTTTTTAAATGGACAAAGTTCCATTTTAGGCTTGTCTTTATGCTTCTCTCTCTTAGCCTTATGTCTAATAGCCCCACTGTTAGATCAGAGATCAGAAATGGCAGTATAGAACAGGAAGGTAGATACTATAACTTTTTTTTAACATCAAAGGAGATGTTTAAACACACCAAAAAACAAAATTGCTAATAATTAGTATAAAACACTTAGGTTAGGTAACACTTGGGTTAGTGTGATTTTTAGCTCCATACATACATAGCATCCATACATACAGTCAAAAACCCTTTTGGAAGCTTTACTTTCCAGTGCGTATCCTATCCTGTAAGGTGTATTTCACTGATTGATATCACTGGTGGATGCTGTTGGGGATGAGCCAGACTTACTCTGTGGACAGCATTGTATTTTTCTCGGCTGCTTTGACCACGTTGTTGAGTAAGACGCCGCAGGTATTCTGACTAACAGGTTTGAGTTAAAAATGAAAACAAAGTGAAAGCGCACCAACTGAACAAAAATTCACTTCTAAACCACATTAATAGGAACCACATTTTCATGAACTCCCTTTGTCAAACGTTTGATTAGGAAACAAATTCTGGCTCCATCTCAGTTCTTTACTAGGACACATGTACTCTCCCATGGCTTGTGTTCAAACTGGCAACTCATCATCTGACAATCTTTGGTAGTTGAGCAGAGATGGGGAGAGGCGAGGGACTTTCCTGATGAAGTAACGACTCTCTTTTGCACCGAGTGACCTATGGCCATCTGTACACATGTAAATGGGCGTAGAATAACTCGTCTTTCCCTGTCCGCTCAAATCAAGTGAATCTAATCTGATGGATACAATAACAGGCATTTTCTCACAAGCAGGACTCACGTTCTTCTGAGATTTAATTCAGAAGAAGTTGAAGGCACCCAGGCAGCATTGAATAAGCTGTAAAGAAACTGAAGATTGAAAGAAATGTCGGTGTGCTCTTAAAAATAAAGTTGCCAGAAAAACATCACTGGAATGATGCCAGATTCCAAAGATCTTTCAGTGGATAGTTCTTTAAAAAAAAAAAAAAACATGATTCGAACCGCTCAACTGAAAGGTTCTTTAGAAAAAGGGTTTTTTCTAAAACCCTTTTTGGCACCTTTATTTTTAAGAGGGACTGTCCAAGGGCCTGAGAAGTAGGAATAAATAAACAAATGTATATACACTGATCAGTCTAACATTAAACCTACCTGCCCGATTCTGAGCCCAGTATCAGCCATTTTTGCAGTGTGGCAGGGAGCTATATCTTGCTGAAAGGAGCCACTAACATTAGGGACTAGCGTTGCCATGAAGAGGTGTACTTTGATTGCTACAATGTTTAAGTAGGTAGTACATGTCAATGTACCATGCAAATTAATGTTAATCCTGACCCAGTTGTCTAGCCATCACAGCTGGGCCTTTTCAAAGCCTCTCAGATCCTTATACTTGGCATTTTTTCTGCTTCTAACACATCATTTGTTAATATATCCCACCCCTTGACAGATGCCCTTGTAACAAGACATTTGACTCCGATTGTCAGATCTCTCTCTCTCTCTCTCTCTCTCTCCCTCTCTCTCTCTCTCTCTCTCTATATAAGA
>JBBPCZ010151632.1:0-18690 GCA_037974445.1 Brycinus macrolepidotus | reverse complement strand
CTCAGAGCGCTGCGTGCCGCTCGCACCCCGAGCACAAAAAAGCAACAAACTTTCAAAATAAAAGGATTTAAAAAAAAAAAAAAAAAACTGCGTTAGCGCGCGATAAATTAATTGTCGGCGTCAAGTAAATAATGCGTTAATGCGATAATAACGCGTTAACGTGCCCAGCACTAGTATATATATATATATATATATATATATATATGAGAGTGAGATAAAGATATGTGTATGTATTTTCTTATATGTGTTTTTTCAACATTCTATTGTCTTCACTATAATTCCTTATAGTCAAAATAAGCACATGGCTTTCCGTTTGTATCCTGCCAACTTCAGCATAATTTGTAGTTTATCAATGTCCAGCATCCTGGCTTCAGCATTTTTTTCTCAACTGGCTGTATGGCAGCCTTGTCCTGATAGACACAGAGACACAAAGAGAAGAACAATATAAAGGCATAAAGTCAAAATAAAACAGAAAATACTCTGAAAATGCTTTGTTCTAAATACACTGTGCTGTATACACAGAATGCTGTGGTCAGTAAGAGAGGTGTGTATAAATACAACCAATCAATCAATCAATAAGCAAGCTAATTTGGTGCATCAGGAGTAGTGGAAGCAGCGAAAACACTCAGAGCTGAGCATGGTGCCTCCACGACCAGGGTTAAGAAATACTGCCATACAGCCTATCAACTTCAAGTCAGTCAGTATCAGGCTACCAGAGTCTATCAACATCAGTGTCTGGATAACGTGCAGACTATCAGGATGAGGCTGCCGTATAGCATCTCCAAATCAGGATCACAGCCTATTTACACCAGCTTGCCAAATAACCTTTCCTATAGTCCTGTGTTCAAACTTTCCTATAGTCGTGTGATGCAGTGATGTGGCTGGATTCAGATTTTATTGGCATCACAAAATGCACTGAAAGTGGAGGAAGCAAAAACATTCAAAGCTAAGTTTCCTGCTGCCCTTTGGATTACTGAGAACTTTGGCTCTTTGGTATAACTGTTTGAACAAAAATCCCGGTGTCCCCTAAAAAGGTCATTGTGAGTGTAACTGTTTGTGCAGCTGGTGTCCTGGTGGTTAGGGAGTTGCCCCTGCAATCAGAAGGTTGTGGGTTCGACTCGCAGGACTGCTAGTGGTGCCACTGAGGTTCCCTTGAGTAAGGTGCTGCTCCCCGGGTGCTGTGTCACTGGCTGTCCACTGCTTCACTTGGTGAAAGGGTTAAATGCAGAGAAAGAATTTCACATTGTTCACACTGTGTGCTGTGCTGTGGTGGGTTTCACACGTGACTATAAGGGTCACTTTAATTCTTTAATATGTGATACTTCTGTAACTGTACCATGTGTGCTTCTAGGTTAGTCGAAAACTTCTACAACGCTCCAGTTGTTAGGCCCGTCCTCCTTTAGGCCTGTCCAGAGCTTAACCTACTTACTTTCTAACAGTTACCCTCAGGTTGACGCAATAACTGTTATCTCGTGAACTGTGATGTGGTGTAGCCTGCTGTATCCCTGCTGACCGTTGGCTAGTAGTTCAGACTACCACTGACCTTGACACGCTTTGAAGCTTTTGTTCGCTTTTTTGCCCAGAACGACACACTGCTGAAGACTAGTGAAATGAAAGAGGACCTAGAAGCCCTTGCTGCAGTGTCATCTCAATGTAACCAAATTATATCTCATATCTCAATTATAACCAAAATTCATTTTTTCGTACATAGCTTGTCATATCAATGCCTTGTAACATTTTATGTTTTTGTTACTATGTTTTTACACCATTTGAAAACATCAGCAGCTCTTTACACTGTCTGAGCAATTCCAGACCAATGGACCAGTTCAAATGTCCCAAACTTACATGGTCTTGTTACACAAACTGATATTAAATTCATGAAACTTTCCCTGCTTGTATGAAGTTACCGTTTTGGTACGAGGCGCTGTTACAACAGCCATGATACTGAAACTCACTAACCACCAGGCCACGAGTTGTCCCTGTGAACAGAAGGTTGTGGGTTTGAATCCCAGGATTACCACTGGCACCACTGAGGTACCCTTGAGCCAGGTACCGTCCCCACACACTGCTCCGTGCAGAGAAAGAATATCACGCTGTTCACACTGCGTGCTGTGCTGTAGTGTTCATGCGTGACAAAAATGGTCGCTTGACTCTCTTAATTGTTCCGAAATATATATTAGGGGCAAAACCTGACTGATATATATCAGCTGACCAATAACATCAGTCACTATTGAGGTCCCACAAACTCACCATTACACCTCACACCAATGAAGCACCTGTCATTTGTGGAATGTTGTCTTTTAAAAAAACCTAAATACATTTTAAAATAAGTGTCAGAAAACTGCTTATTTTGGACTGCTGAATGTTAGCAAACCACCCTGTGGAATTCAGCAGAGTCCACTCTCACAGTGTCTCAAGGCTGAATGACCTAGAAATCCTGAGACCAGCACCACTGGCTCAGCTCTGTATTAGCCAGCGTGTGGGTCTCGTGCTTTTCACTCACATGTGGAGTGCGGCGTCCCGCCTCCGTCCTAACTAACTGACCTCAGACTGGCTTGTGCTTGGACAGCTGAGGTGATTATTTTTTTTTTTTTCTTGTCCAATCACATGACGCAGACTGAGAGAGATGAGCATGCATGTAAGGATCTTGTCTAAAGAATTTGTCACGGAAGTGTGATCTTTTTTCTTGTCCTCGGTTCTTTTTGTGTAACCTGAAGGAGTTTTTGTGACATGTTGTACAAAGCATTGAAGGCCTCCAGGCCTTTGGAGTGTCCCATTTCAAATGTCCAATCAAACAGTGAGTGTAATGATTTTACATACTTTTAAAGTAAATCCAGCTCCTCGGGACTAATTATATCTTAAAATATTATCTTATTGCCCACCCTTGGCTAGTGAATGTGTCTGTGGATGTTTATGGATTTTTGAACCATCAGAGTGCCAACAATTCTTTAGCAAAATCCCAACCTTTTGTTCTGTTGTTTTCAGTCTGGAGAGAGGTGTTCTGCGTGCGGTGTAGTTGTTTTTTGTGCGGGGGGTTTCAGGCCCCCAACCCAAGAAAAAAAAAAAAAAAAAAAAAAAAAAAAAAAAAGCAACACATTGACTCAAACTCTACTTCTGACCATTCGGATCAAAAGGAAGATGGGCCTTTAGTGTCAGTTGCAGTTGCCATGTTTGACTTCGTGGATCAAACATAAACAAAATTCATAATAAAAAAAGACTGGGCGGCACACCTTTGACAGGTACTGAACTGATGAACAGATTTGGGTCCCAACTCTTCTTCAGAATCTGACTAGGTGGCTTGCAGAGTGCAATCAAAGATCCCCTCCCCCATCCCTCTATCCCCAGAGAGAGAGAGAGACAGAGAGAGACAGAGAGAGACAGAGAGAGACAGAGAGAGAGAGAGAGAGAGAGAGAGAGAGAGACAGAGAGAGAGAGAGAGAGACAGAGAGAGAGACAGAGAGACAGATTTCTGCACAGTCTGACAACACTATTCACTCTCACATGGTACTTTTTTGTACTCGATAGACAAACAGATCCACTATATGGCCAAAACTATATGGACCTCTGACCATCACACCTATATGACCGTACTGGACCTCCCGTTCTAAAACCATGGGCATTAACATCTATTTGACTTTCCCCCTGCAGTTATAACAGTGTCCACACTTCTGAAAAGGCTTTTCACAAGACTTTGGAGTGTGTCTGTGGGAATTTGTGCCCATTCAGTTAAATGAGCATTTGTGCGGCACTGCTGGTGGACAAGAGGTCCTGGCTCACAGTCAACATTCCAGTTCATCCAAAAGGTGTTTGGCTGGGTTGAGGTCAGAGCTCTGAGCAGGACACTGCAGATCCTCCACAGCAAACTCATCAAATCATGTCTTTATGGACCTCGCTTCATCCACAGAGGCACAGACATGCCGAAGTAGAAAAGGGCAGTCTCCAAACTATTGCCTCAAAGTTGGAAGAACGTAATTGTGTACAATTTATTTGTATTCAGTGGCATGAAAATTACCCTTTACGAAGTTAAAGCCTTGAAAAAAGCCCCAGTCCATTATCCCTCCTCCACCTAACTTTACTGTTCTCCTGGCAAAGCCGGATTTGTCCATCAGTGCACAAAAGCAAGCTCCATAAAGACATGGTTGGAGGAGTTCGGTGTGGAAGATCTTCACTGTCTCGCACAGAGCCCTGACCTCAACCCCATCCAACACCTTTGGAATGAACTGGAACGGAGACTGTGATCCAGGCCTTCTCATCCAACATCAGTACCTGACCTCATAAATGTTCTACGGAATGAATGGGCACAAATTCCCACAGAAACACTCCAAAATCTTGTGGAAAGCCTCCCAGGAAGAGTGGAAGCTCTTATAGCTGCCAAAGAGGGACCAACTCCATATTAAAGTCATTCAAAATATATTTGAATGCAATGTCATTAAAGTCCCTGTTGGTGTAATGGTCAGGTGTCTCCATACTTTTGTCCATATAGTGTATAAGTGGGGGGGGAATGAAGGAAAGACAAAAGAAAGTCTCTCCACCAGGTGTTTTGAAAGCTACCTCTTCACTCATTTACATCCACACACCCCCATGAGCTACTGCACCAGTGATATACGAACCACCAATAAACAATAAGGAAAATCAACCAAAACAAGCAACATGCAAGATGATGCATGTGCACAAGTCAAGTCAAGTAGGTTTTATTGTCGTTTCAACCATACACACAGTGCGCAGTGAAACAAAACAACGTTCCTCCAGGACCATGGAGCAACACAAGAACAGAACAGAACACCACAAGACCACAAGTGCAGACAGGATGAAAGAGAGAGCAAGAAACAACACAAGAGCAACAAAACAACTAGACAAGACAACATTTAGTGTGGTCCCTTATAGTCACGTGTGAACACACCACAGCACAGCACACAGCATGAACAGTGTGAAATTCTTTCTCCGCATTTAACCCATTCACCAAGTGAAGCAGTGGGCTGCCACCAACGAGGGGCGACCGGGGAGCAGTGTGTGGGGACGGTACCTTGTTCAAGGGTACCTCAGTGGTGCCGCTGGGATTCGAACCCACAACCAGAAGCAGTTTGAAAAAGCAGTTTGGTGTTAAGAGGGTCAGTGCCACAGTCTGCATTTGAACTTCTCCTTGTGTTTTCACAAGTCAAGCCAAGGCTAGTAGGTTTTATTGTCATTTCAACCATACACATACAGTACAGTGAAACGAAACAACGTGCCTCCAGGACCACGGAGCAACACAAGAACAGAACAGAAACACCACAAGACCACAAGTGCAGACAGGACGAAAGAGAGTGCAAGAAAAACACAATAGCAACAAAACAACCGGACAAGACAACATTTAGTGCAATCGACAAGCTACAGTACAAGTCTGAATGAACATAGTGTTACGACAGAGACTGTATTCTAGCAGAAGAACAGAAGTTACATGTGCAAAACCGCAGAGGTATAAAGCAATAAATATGATTGTGCAAATATAGTGAGCAGGTGAACAACTCGTTTTTTTTCCACAAGTCAAGTCACGCAGGTTTTATTGTCGCTTCAACCATATACAAACAGTACACAGTGAAACGAAACAACGTTCCTCCAGGACCATGGTGCAACACAAGAACAGAACAGAACAGAACCGAACAGAACACCACAAGACCACGAGTGCAGACAGGACGAAAGAGAGTGAAAGAAAAACACAAAAAGCAACAAGACAACATTTAGTGCAAATAGCTACAGTACAGGTCTTGACGAATACGGTATTTTGACAGAGACTGTATTCTAGCAGCAGAACAAAAGTTACATGTGCAAAAATGCAGAACAGAGGTAGACAGCAATAAATATGATGGTGACAATGTGGCAGCAGCAGCAGGACAGAGAACGCGCAGTGTAGTGAACAGAAGCAGTTTCGTGTTAAGAGGGTCAGTGCCACAGTCTGCACGTGAACTTCTGCTCGTGATTTTTTTGAATGCATTAATAAACTCACCAGAGTCTGCTCATACTGCAGCGCGCGCTGGTCCGTGCCGTCTCCGGCCATGGCTCGCTCCACCGGCAGCGCAGACAGAGCGCGAGACACGGGACGAGACGGGCTCGCGGTCCACGCCGCAGCTCAGGGACGAGACTCGCACACGCGCGCGCTCCCACGGACACAGGCACGAGCGCGGGCGCTACGACTCCGTGTGTGCGAGGAGGAGAAAAGTTCGCTCCGCGTGTCTCGCTGTTGCATAATGTCTCGCGCTCCGTTCATTTTATACCCCCCGAACTGTTCTTCCACAGCTGAACCGAGGCGGGACCACGCGGCAGAGAACACTCTCCACCCACTCTGCCCTCCCCCCGCGGTCCCACTGGAGTGGTACAGTCCGTTCTCTGAACTTTGGAGAAGTTTCAGTCACTTTACAGACTCGATTCTTCACTTTATAGACTCGATTCTTCACTTTACAGAGTCGATTCTTTACTTTACAGAGTCGATTCTTCACGTTATAGAGTCAAGTCTTCCCATTTTGGTTGCCTGTTGTGAATCGATTCAATTAATCAATCAATTCAATTTCAGGGAGGGAGGCAGTGTGATGGCCTGGGGGTTAGGGAGTTGCCCCTGCGATCAGAAGGCTGTGGGTTTGAATCCCAGGACTGCTGGTGGCACCACTGAGGTACCCTTGAGCAAGGTGCCATCCCCACACGCTGCTCCCGGGCACTGGGTTTCTGGCTGCCCACTGCTTCACTTGGTGAATGGGTTAAATACAGAGAAGAATATCACACTGTTCACACTGTGTGCTGTGCTGTGTTGTGTTCACGTGTGGCTGTAAGAGGCCATTTTACTGTAAACAAAGAGGAAAAAAAGAAGCAAAGTAAATGGGTTAGTTAAATAACTTTGCAAAGGAATATGAGAAGCCCCATGATTCAGTCCCACCACCAGGCCTACACCTTCTCTGGGAAACATCTGGAAATTGCTCTTAGCCATATTTAGCACTCTGCATTGGGATATTCTAACAAAATTCCCACTTTTTCCCACTTTCTATCTTAACTCAAGTCTCCTTCCTACTTGATCTCTTCCAGTTCTGCATCCCTCAACAAATGGGAATAATCGACTCTTGAGGCAGCGTGATTAAACAAAGAGAAAAAAAGAGGCCGAGAAGAAGTAAATGGCAGAGCTAAATAAAGGAAAAGGTATGCAAAGTATGTAAAAAGTATGCAAAAAAGAAAGAAAGGGCAATAAAAAAATAAGTAAATGAGCCTCCTAAAAAAGAAAAGAAAGTGAGAATGGAAGAAGGGAGAAAAGAAAGAGAAAAAAAGTTGGACTCAGCTGGAGTTCTTGGATTTGTTGAAAAGAACCGATTCAAAAGAGCCGACTTGTCCTCGAATCTTCTTATTGGAGTTAAGTAACAGGTTAACAGGTTAACAAGTAAAACAAATCTGCGTTTTTAAGGAAAGACATTTCCTACCACAAAGAGCAGCCCTCAACTCTTTGCCTGTCAGATATGATAAAATGTCGTTTTTTCTTAACAGATGTAATATATCTGATTGAAATAACAGTCTGGCCAGTCTGGTGATGTGTTTACCTCAGGGATGCAGTGCTAGAAGACTTGGGGCAGGATAGAAAGTGGAAAAAATTGGGAATTTTGTTCAGCACATCCAAAATATCCCAAATGCAGAGTGCTAAACATGGCTAACAGAAGTTTCCCAGAGAAGGTGTAGACCTGGTGGTGGGACTAAATCATAGGGTTTCTCTTATTCCTTGGCAAAGTTGTTTAATTAGTGCATGACTTTACTGTACCCAAAAACAGCCCCCAAACGAACAATGGCTAACATGGCATTTAGTTGTTGTCCCCAGTTTTCTCTGCAAGTTTAGTTGTGTCCAGTTCCTCCCAATAGCTAAGACCCCAAATCACACAATCCCACCAACACTGGGAGCCACCAAAACCTTTTGAGCTGCTTGAGAACTGCTATCTCTGCTACACTGTATGGACAAAAGTATTGGGACACACCTCTTAATTCAGAGTTTGGGCTAGACCCTTTAATTCCCGCAAAGGGCAATCTAAATGCTTCAGCATACCAAGACATTTTGGACAACGCCATGCTTCCAACTTTGTGGACACAGTTTGGGGAAGAACCTTTTCTATTCCAGCATGACTGTGCCCCAGTGCACAAAGCAAGGTCTTCATCCCTGTCTGGAAAAGTAGTCTTGGTATATGTTCAGCACTGAGATTTCACATTTTACTCATTTTGCTTTATCATTCAGCTATTAGATGTGACCCGCAGTGACCTTAAAATTGGTACTTTGGCTCTACACAACAGTCCCAGGCCAGGAAATCCCCTACTGTATTAATTTAGGCCAGCATTTCACAATTCCTGCTCTGGATTACCAGTGTAATGCACATTTTTGAGTTTTTAGATTAGATTAGATTAGATT
The DNA here is from genome assembly GCA_037974445.1 of Brycinus macrolepidotus. Classification (NCBI taxonomy): domain Eukaryota; kingdom Metazoa; phylum Chordata; class Actinopteri; order Characiformes; family Alestidae; genus Brycinus; species Brycinus macrolepidotus. Next base: position 10,286 of record JBBPCZ010151632.1, on the reverse strand, counting down.
AGATTCAACCTTATTGTCATTGTGCAGTGTACAAGTACAAAACCAATTGAATGCCGTTGGCATCTAACCAGATTTACAAAAAGAGCAGATATAAGAATGAAAGTAATACAAATATAACAAAAAAGAAAACGTACATGTATAAACACTGAAAATATGGCAGTGTATACAATGATACCGATTGGATGATGAATGATAATATATACACCCATTATTTTACTGAATAGAGTGTAAGGATTTGAAGTACACAGTGACAGAGGGGTAGTTGTGCCTGAGCGGAGGTAGTACCGTTTGGACAGTTCTTGTGCAATATTGGCGGTACAGTGCAGATTTAAAGTGAACAGTTTTATAGTTTTATTGACACACCAGAATGCTCATGAGCTATATATCAAGGCCTAGATGAACCTGAGTGGGCTGTGTTGGTTCAGGGTTTCTCCAGCTCTCACCATGTGCTCTGCAAACAGGCTGTAAAAGTGTCTAGTCATTCTACCATGGAACTTGTGTATAGAGAGATTTTCCCCTTAACCTTAACCTCAGGGCCTCATTACATTTTATGCATTATGATTATATTTTGTTTTTGTACTAGTATTGGGGTTTGCCTTGGTCCAGATAAGTGTGGCTTTAGACAGTTCAGTAATTAGTGATTTTTAATGGATCATAATGGACTTTCTGAGTAACCACCCCACCACTGTCTGTCACATGCAACAGGAGATGCTACATATTGTGGACTGTAAGACCATATATTGCTACGTTTTTGGACACAACTACAAAATCGCAGACTATTAAAACACAAATCTGTCTTATTTTTAATTAATTTAACCCTCATATTTATATTGAAACTCTGAGAACACCACAGCACTACTCTTATGGGGGACTTATTTTCAAATGCCCCACATAAACCTACAATCAGGGTTTTTGGTATCAATGTAGAGGCAGCTGGGCGAGTTCTCCCATTCAGGTGCTGGACTGAAGACGCCATTCAGGAGCTGAACTGAGGGCCTTACATGTTAGATTAGCCACTAACATGTTTAGGAGCAACAAAATATCTCAAAACTTTGTTTCATATTACTATTGCTAATAAAAAATGATTATTGTAATTTATTACAAATATTTATAATTATAATTCACTGCCCTGCAATGGACTGGCAACCTGCCCAGGGTGTTTTCACAATAAATCACATGATTAATAGTGGTAATACTACTTGAGTTTTGTGCTGGCAGAATAATTGCTAATAAACATTGACTAGGATGCACCCAAAGACCACCTGGTGGCTAGTGACCTCCAGATAATTCGAGTTTGAGATGACCAAATGACCAAAACTGTTCATGTGCGCCTCTGTTAGAGCGCATCTACTATTAAAAATTCCATAAGTAGAAATTAGAGACGCGTTTAACCCTCATTTATTTTGAATGGAGATTTATTTCCTGAACTGAAGGCCATACCTTAAAACCACAAAATGTTCATATGAGCTGACCTGCCAATCAACTCTGCTTTAGTTCCTGTGTGTGCACAAAGTCAATGTGCAAACACTTGAACAAACACTTAAGACTAATGGATGGATGGATGTGCGTGCGTGTGTGTACGTGCGTGTGCGATGTCACACTTGTAATGAATTAGCTGTCTGAAAACATTTTCTCCTTTTCATCCACGTCCATGTGGAGCATTTGAGACAAATAGAAACTGATCTGAACTTATAAATCATACGAATCCATTAAAGATCTCATTTAAATGACTCATGACATTTAATGTTGTTTCTTAGTGTGTGTATATGTGTGTGTGTGTGTGTTTGTGTGCTAGAAAGAGAGAAATGAACACCACGCACATGCACAAACACATAAATGACTTAATAGCATGTGCCTCAGCGGTTAATGATTACAGTCCATTTGAATGAGGGCCGACTGAAGGTCTAGAAACTAGATGATCAAAGATGACCCACACTCCGTCTTAGTGTGAGGTAAACACATTTCACTGTACTTTTTTGTTCATCACTGGGAGACGTATATAACATCAATCAATCAAAGGTACAACAAACTTATAAAAAAAAAAAAAAATCTATATAATTTGTAACAAAATTAGTACATGTCTTTACTGTACCCAAAAACAGCCCCCAAACGAACATATATTTTTACAGATACAAGATACAAGGCTTAGGATACAAGGCTTTATTCTGATAGTGACAGCTTCATAGGAGAAGCAAAAAAACACTTTTAACCTTAATGTCTGTTAATGCAAAGACACTTTGGATCATTTCTATTGGTCCATTCATCAAAAACTTTCACACAGAGCAAAGAGCAACTGGTCTATTTTGAATTGTGTGGAGAAAATATACATAAAAACTTAAAGAAAGACTTTTTTTATGGCAGTGACGAATCTATTTAAGGGCCTCCTGGTGTTTGGACTGGAACAATGAAACCCACTCGCAGAGTGTGCTTAGTAATCGCACTGTGAAGCTTCTGGAGACCCTGACCTGCTCATTTTTTGGCTTCATCGTTCACTGCACTTGCCCTGAAAGACTGAAATACCTCAAGAGTATTTCAGCTCGACCTGTATGACCTTAGTTCCATGCAAGGGTTAAATTCAACGTTGCAGATAAACCTGGCAAACAAGTACAGCGGATACATTTCACTCCTTCCTCTGTCCAAAAATAAGGGGCCTGGGGGGGCGCTGTGCTCAGCGTGGTGGTACTGGAGATGTTGCCCGTGGTCCTGACTGACTGAGGTCAAGAAGTCCAGGATCCAGTCGCAGAGGGAGGTGTTCAGGCCCAGCAGCCTAAGCTTTCCTATCAGATGCTGAGGAATGATGGTGTTGAATGCTGAACTGAAATCTTTGAACAGCGTTCTCACATAAGCATCCGTTTTGTCCCGGTGGGTGAGGGCCAGGTGAAGGGCGGAGGTGATGGCATCATCCGTTGAATGGTTGGGACAATATGTGAACTGTAGGTGGTCCAGTGTGGTGGGTGGCATCTTTATCGCCTGACTTGAAGGCAGAGTCATGGGTTCTCAGCAGCGTGTGCACCTCTTCAGTCACCCATGGCTTATGGTTGGGACGTGTGGTGAAGGTCTTGGAGACAGTCATGTCATCAATGCACTTGCTAATGTAGCCAGTAACTCCTTCAGGAGGGCAGAGCCAGCCATCATAGGTTGCAGCCTCCTTAAGCATATCCCAGTCAGTGAGCTCAAAACAATCCTGAAGAGGATAGATGGCTCCTGGCAGCCAAATTTTCATCTGCTTTTAAACGCCATTCTGACGAGCGACCTGTTGGCTGGGATCAGCATGACAGACACCTGGTTCGAGTAGCGGAGCTGGGGGCGGGGCTCAGTGTGTACGCTCCAGCGATGTTTGTGGGACCTCAATCCAGCACATTCGCCCCCCTCACTGGAAAGTGCACACACTCATGGAATTTAGAGAAAACTGACTTGAGATTTGCATGGTTGAGATCTCTGGGCGACAATGAATTTTGGAGCTCGCAAACAGTTCACTGCTGGCCCTGAAATGTTCATGGTGTAAAAGCAGCTGGTCCTTTCAAATGGTTTAAAACACAAACAAAGAAATAATAGATCACTGAGGTTTTGCAATGTGTTTTTTGTATCGTAATGTTTAAAAAATGCATACACTAATGGTTTTTCACCCACATTCAACAGTCACCCAAATATTCTCCACCCCCTCAAACTTCTCTCAACCCACTCAGTCGGCATCCAGCTTTTCATTAAGGCGGAACAGACTTGTGGATGTGGTTTAGGATGACTTTTTAGGTGAGCCCTAAAAATGAACAAAATTTCACCACTACAGACAGATTCTAGACCAGTGCTCCTACTCCTGAGGTGCTTCGTGAAAACGAAACCTTGTTACCTAGCTTACAGTAAGTCATACTGTCCTAATTCCACATCCACAGGTCTGCTTCACCTTAATGACGAACTGTTTGAAGTTTGAGTGGTTTGAGAAAAGTTATGGGCCGTATTTCTTGAAATGATTTGGGTGACTTCTAGTATTTGTGTATGTAAGCTTATAGCTCCAGTTCTAAGCTACAGGATCAAAGCACATGGAAAATCGTATTAATTTTCCGCCAAACTGTTCCTTTAAGGAGGAACACACACACATTCAAGGAAGGACATAAAAGAGAAGAGGGTGCTAATAACATGAAAGGGCCGAAGTGACGTTTAGTGGCCTGAGTATGCTGTTTAAACCCATTAATAAGTCCAAAGGTATTGTGTGTGTGTATGTGTGTGTGTGTGTGTGTGTGTGGGTGTGTGTGAGTGTGAGTGTGTGTGTGTGTGTGTGTGTTCTATTGATACTTGGTTATTGTCAGCATGCTGCAGTACCCATGCATACAAGGTAAATGATCATTATGAAAGGATTATTTTTCAAGCAGCGCCTCAGAGATCCTCGCAGACTCAGAGAAAGGGCCCAGTGTGACTGCCGCCTTCTGTCAACATGCCCTGAAGACACACGGCATTCTGGGAAGTGCTGCTAGATAAACTCACTGATGTTTACAGGTCAGCTCCATTTGCAGCTGACCCATATCGAACGTATTGACTGCATTGCCGAAGCAGCTCATGTCCTCATAGGAGAAAAGGACGGATATTTCAGATGCAGGACATTCCACAAACTCTGGACTCATGAACTTCACACACACTCTGGACATTTCGCTGAAAACGGACAATGGTCAAATTCCAGCCATCAGTGTCATGTAGACAAGAAGCGGCATGGGTTTAAAGTTCAGAATCACTCCCTCAATTAGGGTTACTTTACTGATTAATCAATAATAACAGTATTTCACAAGACAGAGTTTCAAGAACTCTGTGAGCAAGAAGATCATCTATTTATTTTTCATTTGCTGTTATCATTCACTCTCTGCTTTGGAAATATGATCAATGCTAGAGATGAATTTTTATTATAATATCAATTCCTCAATGCTACGCAACTCTGTTGCTGAAGAACTCTGTAAAAATTGTGTGGAAAAAAGACAATTTGCCCAACCAAAGAAAAAAAATGATTTATTCTCCAAATTGTAAAATGAGTGGTAGAGATCCTTTGAACTGGAATATATAATCTGCATCAGAATATTAAAAAGCCCAAGATTCACATGAGATTCAGTGACTGACACTGTGCTTTTAGCTTGTAAGATTCAGACCCAGAGTATGTTGTCTCGGTCAAGGAAACATAAGATTATTCTTGAAAGTTACATTGGCTCCAGTGGAAACAGTGTCCTATTTGCACAACAGGTGTAATAGTTCTCGGTCATGCCGGTAGGAGATGTCCTGAGGTTTATAGACTCAGTTCTGGGAAAACTCATTTATGAGCCTGTGCTCTACACCAGCCACAGCATTAAAAACACTAAGAGATGAAGTGAATAACCCTGATTATTTTGTTACAGTGGCACAGCGAGTGTACAGCCGGTTTTGACCAAAAGTGGTCCAAGCAGAGATGCTGGCAATGACTGAAAGGTGTCAGAACACACAGCGCCCAAGGTGTCGTCGCAAACCGGTCAGAGTGTCTGGTAAAGCTTTTTGACAACTCTCAAGGTGAGTTTAGTGTAAACAGAGGGAGTGTTATCTGCACTGTTCAAATGGGCTTGGGTCTTCTGACAGGACGATGATCCAGAACAGGCCTTCAAATCCAGACAAAAATGACCACAGAAGACACAACCATCTCATTCCCTTGATCTCAAGTCCCTCAAGAGTAGAGTCCAAAACAGAAGACCCTGGAGGATTTAGACTTTGGACTCATTGCTGTTAAAGGACTGAATGCATGTGTTCCAATAAACATGGCACATGTGGTTTTGTTAAGAAATATTTGATTGATGAGAAGTTTTTGTTTTCTTAGACTTCAGAGGTCCATTGCTCTCACGTCTTTAATGTGAGTTGAATATAAACGGCCACAAACATTTTTCATGACCTTTTTAACCCACTTCCACCAAGGGTTCCATTAATTACAGAGCTCATTGTACATGAAAGTGGTTGCCAAAATGCTCCCTGATGCCAGAGTCACAGGTTTTGGCCTAAAATCCATCCACAGAGGCAAAATAGTCCCTAGAGAAAACTCAAACTTTTCAGACTTGCCACTGTTTTACCATCATTAGCTTTCCATATAAACACTCGGAGGACGGGTGTTGGGTCACTGGTGGGTTTGGATAGTAAGCAAAACGACCATATTAGTGCTGTGGACGTCCGGTTCCGTTCACCACCACTACAAAGAAACCAGAATTTTCTCTACAGTGTACCATTCCACACTAACTTTGTTAACTGTGTTTACATCTGTGATTGAATTGTGTAGAAATGTAGAAAAATCCACAGAATTTCAATTTAAAGGAATGTTCTGTCCTTCTACTTCTGCTAGAATGACAGCTCTTGAAACTGAATTGAGGAACAATGGAAATCACTAATACAGTGAAGTTGCACTATATGTGCACACACACACACACACACACACACACACACACACACTTCAAAAATACATTTACACACAATCTCTCCCAAACATACACAGAGATATCATTTAAAATCACTTGAACAAAAGTCCAGTCCTTCTACTTAGTGAGCTGAGCAGATGTTCCCACAGCTTCTCCACAGAAAATCACTAACTAATAGAATAAGGACACTCTGGAGGTCACCAAGCAAAATGACAAGCATTAAAGCCCCCTAGCACTGTGGTGTTTCCACGTGAAAATAAGTACACACCCTCTTCAGCAAATACATTTAAACTCATTTTAATTCACAGTTTCTATTTATTTAACACACTGCAAAAACATATAACACATAATATATCAAATGTGCCTTAACTTTTACACAGGCCAAAATGATAAATATGTCAAATAAGCAGTACAGTAACTGTACTGAAGTGTGTGTTATCTGCATAGGGTGTGTACCAGTTTATTATACAGTTGACCCCCGAAATTTGCGGTGGTTACGTTCCAAGACCACCCGCGAATTGGGAAAAACCGTGAATTTGTGATGTGGTAAAAAAAAAAAAAAAAGCCTATAAATGCCTATTTTTATTGTCTAAACCCTAAATATGCGCCCAAATATGCTCCCAAAACACTTTCATTTCATTTGAAGCTCAGCGTAATACACTACCCTTGAAAAAAAATGTAAAGGTAAACCCGTATACGTACAGTACAGTGTACACTGAACTGCTGTCTCCCGCAGTGCTAAAATGTAAAATACCGATGTTACCCCTATATACACTGTACTTTAATTCATGCAAGCGCGTTTTCTTTGTTATGCGCTGTCATTTTCTTTGGTATAAGCAGGGTAAATACAGTAATAATTTAATTTAATTTACAGTCATAAAAATACAGTAAAATGTATGGGTACTCACCAATAATAAATGATACTGGTTGAAGACTATGATGATGATAAATGAGCAGTGCAGTACGATGAAGGTATAATGCAGATAATGACTGCACAGCAAAGCAGAGGATTTTTCTTAATAATTTAGCACTAAAATGCATGAAAAATTATATATTGCCACGAAAAAAGCAAAAAAAAAAAAAAATGATGTGGAGGATGTTTGCGATTTCAGCGAACAATTATTAGTTAGGTTCTAAGAAAAAATCCGCGAACGACTGAGACTGTGAACTCTGAACCGTGACTTTCCGGGGGTGGACTGTACTTCTCATCTCTACGACGTACAATAACAGACTCCTAACTACCATCTGTGTCATTAGTCATTCACTTTACTGTAAGTTACTTATGTATAGTATTTATACCCCGCATTTGAGTGTATTTCATTTGGAGTTTTTTTTCTACAGATTTTTTTCTTTGATTTATTTAGACTTTCTATGTTATATTGTTCTTGTCTCTGTGTCTCTGTGTGTCTTTGCAGTCATAACATAAGCCATTTCCTCTGGGATCAGTAGTTTTCTGATTCTGATTCTGATTTAAATCCGCACATTTACCGCACCACTCTGGTTTAAACCAAGTGAAGGCAATACTGCCCTCTTTTGGTAACAGTGAGCACTCACAGATCACGATTCCTGAAAATCATAAGTGTGGGGTATGGTAGACTGTAATATCCACTTCCATACCAGTACCACTGATCAGCGCCAGTAAAGAGTACAGAAGGGGGTCCAGCAACACATACAATCTGTAATTATAGTCCTGTATAAGGGAATACTTTCTAATTAAGTGAGTACAAATGCATCTCTCTCTCTCTGTCTCTGTCTCTCTCTCTCTCTCTTAATCTCTCTCTCCTTCACTCTCAATCTCTCTCTTAATCTCTCTCTCCTTCTCTCTCAATCTCTCTCTTAATCTCTCTCTCTTTCCCTCCCTGCCTCTCTCTCTGTCTCTCTCTCCCCTCCCTCCCTCTCTCTGTCTCTCTCTCCCCTCCCTCCCTCTCTCTTTCTCTCTCTCTCTCTCTGTCTTTCTCTGTTGCTTTGGTGGGTGAGACAAGGTAACTGGAATGATTTCATCTCTACACACACACACACACACACAGAGAGACACACACAGACAGACTATGGTGGATCCCCACTACGCACATTATGGCTAGCGCTCTCCGTCTCCTCACACCTGCTGTTTATCTCTTCATTCCCCCAAAACACTAAACACCGATGCTCATCGTTTATTCCCACTAATGATAAAATACACACACAGCTACTTCCTGTCCTCGCACTGCTAATAAAAGAGCCATATTTTTATCAAAATTCATAAACTGTCTGGCCGCACGTTCACAAACGAATTCAGAATATCAACAACTTTCCCTTTTCCCTCAGTCAAACTATGGGAAGTGGTCCTTTTGGCGTTGAACAGTCTGAGCTGGAATTAAGCAAGGTCCCGTCCCCACACACTGCTCCCCGGGCGCCGTGTTCCTGGCTGCCCGCTGCTTCACTTGGTGAATGGGTTAAATGCAGAGGAAGAATTTCGTGTTGTTCACACTGTGTGCTGTGGTGTGTTCACGTATGACCGATCACTATCACTTTATCATCACTCACTTTTCAAACGTTGTTAAAGTCAGACCAGACAAGTTTAAGCCTCAGAGGCTGCTGTTGTGGCCTGCAGTCACAAAAGCAAGTGGAGAAACTGTGTGGAAAGTTCTAAATCAGTCAAATGAGTTCAGTCAAAATGTAAATGTAGTCCCACATCCAAACAGCAGAACTCTCTGGGTGAGGAGGGTGGCCCTCCCTCTCCCCCTCATCATCGCAGTTCTGGCCATAAATGATGTGCCAGGATTGCTGCTATAGTCCACTGCACACAGCGTGAGTATCTATCTCCACCCCCTCCGCCAGTGAGTGTGTTCACATACACACGACAATCAGATGACCACTGACTTTTCAAGCACTCCGGTTCATGAGAGGCCTGCACCCTCTTCTTATCAGTGAATGAAAAAAATGACTGGAAACCAGAAGAGGGTGCCCTCGAGCGAGTCTTTATTGAATGGGGGTAAATAAGTAAAGTAAAGTGGCCCCTTATAGTCACGCGTGAACACGCCACACCACAGCACACAGTATGAACAGTGTGAAATTCCTTCTCTGCATTTAACCCATTCACCAAGTGAAGCAGGGGGCTGCAACCAACAAGGGGAGCCTGGGGAGCAGTGTGTGGGGACAGTACCTTGCTCAAGGGTTCCTCATTGGGGCCACAAGCAGACCAGGGAAGCAAACCCACGACCTTCTGATCACAGGGACAACTCCCTAACCACTAGGCCACTAGCTGTCCCATATATAAATGTGGAGTATATTTTTTATTAAAAATGTTAATAAAATTAGTAATATTAGTACTACTTAAAAATAGAAAGACAGAAAATAAAAGAAAACACACCAGCGTATTTGCATTTAGTTTATTGTTCAAAACTGTGAAGATTACTCCGAATTAAAAAGAACTCAAACAGAATTTAAAAAAGGGATTGTTCTCAATGAATGAATAACATCTGAATCCTTTGCTATTTGAATGATAAACAGGACGGTCATCGTGAAGCTGCACCATGCAGTTCATTATGAAGCTGATGGTCTGAAGGAGAGAATTATGAATCACTCTTTTGTGCATCACTGAAAGGGAGGAAACCTGCACTTACAGGTTGTGCTGATGTTCCTGTGTGTGTGTGTCTAGAATTGAATTGCACTTTATTTGTGTTAAACTGGTTGCAAAAGTTGATGGTAAGTCTAGTTTCAATCCCTCTCTGTCTCCACTGTCCTAAATACACTATATGGACAAAAGTATTGGGACACACCTGTTTTTCAGGGTTTGGGCTAGGCCCCCTACTTCCAGTGAGGTGCAATCTTAATGCTTCAGCATACCAAGATATTTTGGACAACGCCATGCTTCCAACTTTGTGGACACAGTTTGGGGAA
>JBBPCZ010151622.1:0-18691 GCA_037974445.1 Brycinus macrolepidotus | reverse complement strand
ATTGACGACCTTTAGTCTTTAGTCAGAAGGACTTTAGCCTCCTAAAGGTGAGACAAGAGCAGCGGAGTACAAGTAGGTGAATCCCAAGTGGAAAAGGAGAAATGGAAATAGGCAGGGAGCACATTTTAAGGCCTGTTTAAAAATGAACGCACCACTGCTTCAGGCTTGAGGTCACCCCGGGTTGCCACCTCATCCACCACCATGGGACGTCTGAGAACAAACCGTCAGCCCTTGTAGCCCTTCAGGCTATGGCGGATACTACCTGAGCTCCATGAAGCACCACTATGATGAAAGTGTGCTCTTTATTAAAGCACTGTTCCACTATATAACTGTACCATTACACACTGTAGCCCATCTGTTGCTGCACAATTTATCAGCCCCCCTTCAAAACTCCATTCATCATTTGTCAGTTTCATTTGTGGACCATTCTCAGCACATCAGGGACTATCATGATAGTGTGTGTGTTCTGCTGGTATGAGTGTATCAGGCACTCGTCAGGAGTTTTGCAAGGTTGAAGGTAAGGTCCTCTGCTGAAAAGTTCACAATCCAAGAGCTTCTCTGTGGTCAGTAAGTGACCACTGATGAAGTGGATGTATATTAGGTGTCAAGCGATTAAAAAAATGTATCTAATTAATTACAAGCTCTCTGATTAATTAATCTAAATTAATTGCACACATTTTTTGCTGTAAAAGTATTTAAAAAATGTAATAAATGTAGGCATATGAGTGAATGACTAATCAACATTACAGACTTTCAGCGTCTCTTTTATTTAATAACTGTTTCTGCACTGTTCATGTGCAGTAATATGCTGAGGGAAAAAAAATCAAAAAATGCAAGCACGGGCATCAGAAGCATTTTAATGTGTGGGGGGACCCACTGTTGGGGTGTCTGGAATGGGGGTGGTGGGGTGGGGTTGATTTGGGAGGTGATCGCTGTAGCGTGGGGGGCGCGCACTGCAGTCCGCGTCTCACGTGTTTTACTCATACAAATGGCTGGCCGGATAAGTGGGGGGACGAAACTAATGATTTTTAAAAGTGGGGGGGGGGGGCACGTCTCCCTCTAATATAATGGTTCCGGCACCCATGCATACAAGGCATCTCAAGCCACAATTATAACCTAGAAGTAACAATGGAATAACACCCCTTCACGCTATTTCTCCAGTACTGTATGTGATAAACTCAGCAACAGAGACCATTCTGTCAGGGAGTGAGTCAGTGGGTCACAGGTAGACGTGCTCAGTTTGGATCTGAGTGCCTGGTCCAGTGTGGCGGGCCGCTGGTATCGGGGGCTGTGCTGGCTCGGACCGCCGGGTTAGCTCCTAAATGCTTTGCGTTGAGGTGATATTTTAGAACTGATGTACTCTGATGGTACGAAAATGTCCTTATTGCATGAATTGCAGAGAACAACACTCCTATCAACCGTTCCGTCTGTCCGTTTTTAAACGTAAACTTTCCATTCATTGGGCCCAGCAGCGTGTTCCCGTCTCCTCCTTCATTTTACAGAGCACCTGTGGCCAGAAGTGGACCAGGTTAAACCATGGCATGCAATTAATCAGCGTTTATTTTTTCAACGCGTTATTTTTCTGTGATTAATTGATCGAAATTAATGCATTATTTTGACACCCCTAATATATATAGTGGCGTGCGGCCCGGGGCCGGGACGTTTAGGCTGGGAGGCCTAAACGTACACCCAGAAACACACAGAGACACCGGAGCCAGTGCACAGTGGAGTTTTTATTTAAACTAAAGACATAGCTGTTTCCCAAAACCATAAACAAAACCACCACCACTTTGGACTGAAACACAGCAAGGGCTCTCCTAACTACCTACCCTCCCTCTTTTGGGCCGTCCTTACTGTCCTCTTACTTTGTCTCCTATGGAACTATGCAACACGATTTGTCTTAAGCAATTAAATAATGCCTAGACGTTTTGGGGGCTTGGACTGTTCAACAGAGAACCAGCATAATGCATTTTGACTGACCTGACATGAGCAATTGATGAAAAAATCAGTTGCAAGGATATTTCAAAGCATATGCTACTCAAGATAATGAGAAATTGCCTTTATTATGTGCACAGTTGACCAATTGAGAATTTCAATTCTGATCTGAGAAATGCACCAAAGTGACACTGAAAAACAGTAAAGTGTTCAGTTTTTGATGCTTTTTTTTCATTCTCAGGATTTTATTCACACCTTCCGTCCAGTAACAGTGAAAATCCTTTATGTGGGCAACCTTGTGTAAGGCATCGTTAATTGTAATTTGTATCAGAGGAGACGGCCTTATTCAGAACACTGAACTTATCAGACCACAAACTTTTCAGAAACTTGTGTTTCTGTGCAGAAAGTGTAGCCGTTAAGAGCTGAGTCCCCCCGCTTTGAAAAACGCAGAGGAAGCAGAATAGGTTCTGTGGGAATGTGTAATGAATTTTAACTCACACACCCTGTCAGGTCTCGCTTGACTTATGCGGCACAGTGCAGGATTCATAAAACAGTCTGCCAGTTATTCTCTGAAGTAATATATACATAGATTTCTGGGTGAATCTGGGCAGCAGCTACTGGGTGAAATGAGTTTATATTGGTGTATTTATTGATTTACCAAAAAAAAAAAAAAAAAAAATGCAAGAGCAAGAAAAAGACACCACTGCCCTTTAAAGGGCCTGTATCTAATATGTAAAATCTAATTACACAGATTTCATACTTATCCCAGATCTAGTCAGTTGGCTGATGTTTGGAGTCCAAATTTAGCTTTTTTAGTTTAGTGCTGGAGCTGCAAGGCTAATAAAGACTGGAAGTCAATAGTCACCCAAATCTGTTCTCAAACCACAGCTCTTCAATAAAGAGGAATAGACTTGTGGATGTGGTTTAGGACGCAGTATGATTTGCTGTGAGCTATAAATATATTATATACATCATTTCGTCCATTATCTGAGCCACTTATCCTTAACCAGGGTTGTGGGGGGTACCTATCCCAGGGGTTAGAGGGGAAAAGTTGGAGAAACACTCTGAACAGGTACTTTTCCATACATTCTTTCTATTACAGTACAGACACACAGACACACACTCACACTTAGGGGCAATTTTAGGGGCATCTTCAGTTCACCTGACGTACATGTTTTTAGACTGTGGGAGGAAACCGTTGTACCCAGTGGAAACCAGGAATTGGATATTGGAATGAAATAAAGCATAAAATACAAAATGAGCCATAACTTTTGCACTCAAAAAAACAACCAGTGACTGGGGACACTCAAACTTTTGCTTGCGACTTTATAGTTTACCCACAAGGTTGGTAGGGTTCTTTAAGTGGTCACTAAGTTTCAGGGAATGTCATTAGCCCATTTGCACAAGGCTTTCCACGAGATTTTGGAGTGTGTCTGTGAAAATTTGTGCTCAAGAACATTTATGAGGTCTGGACAAGAACAACAATCGATGTTCCAATTAATTCCAAAGGTGTTCATTTAAGGCACTTTTCCACGGGTATAAAGGAACCGTACTGTACCGAAACTGTACTCCGATGGCATGAAACTTGTAACACGCATTTTGATTTGATCTCAGCCCGGTAACAGTGTTTCTGACTCAATTTTCTCCTCATAGTTTATGGCTGGTCGTCGTCCCAAAACCAGCAGAAAGTTTTTCGGGTTTGGGCACTTCATTTGTAATAGAAATACATTTGTTTAAAGTATGCCATAGTTCCTTGTGCCAGTGGAAAAGTGCCATTATGTTGAAGTCGGGGCTCTGAGCAGGCCAGTTGAGTTCCTCCACACCAAACTCATCAAACCATGTCTTTATGGACCTCGCTTTGATCACAGGGGCACAGTCATGCTGGACTGGGAAAAAGTTTTCCCCAGACTGTTGCCACAAAGTGGGGAGGACATAATAGTGCAAAATTCCTTTGCAAACTGTTGCATTAACTTACCCTTCACTGGGACTAAGGAGCCGAGCCCAAACCCCGAAGAAAAAAGCCCCAGCCCATTATCCTTCCTGCACCAAACTTTACTACTGATGCTATGCATTCCGTACCACGGAACCCAGAATCATCCAGTCCAGTGGTAATATGCTTTACATCATTCCAGCCCATGTAAAGTGACCGTTTTTGTCATACGTGAACACACCACAGCACACAGTGTGAACAACATGAAATTCTTCTCTGCATTTAACCCATTCACCAAGTGAAGCAGCGGGCAGCCAGGAACACAGCGCCCAGGGAGCAGTGTGTGGGGACGGTATCTTGCTCAAGGGTACCTCAGTGGTGCCACTGGCAGTCCTGGGATTCAAACCCATGACTTTCTGATCGCAGGGCAAATGCCCTAACCACTAGGCCACCAGCTGCCCCATGTATTAGTGATGTGTGGTGTGGCTTAAACACCTGAACTCAATAATTATGATTGTCCACATACTTTTGGCCATGTAGTATATGTGTGAAGCCAGTGTCAGCTTATTGTCCCTGGACGTTTTGTAGAAGTGTGGATGTCCTGTCAACAGCATTTAGCCTGACTGCAACCTCCATCTTCCATGCTCTTGGTCACTGATTAATTAAACATTTCATTAGTGCCAAACATCATTAATCACATGACAATGCTTTGGTGGTGACTCAGAGGGCATAAACCACTTAACATTCTTCTCCTCTGTATGAGTTGCCACATTTGGATAACAGGTCAAAGCTGAAGCTTTTTCAACAAGAAATTTATTTAATACACTAATATCTAATTGTTGCATTTTCATTGGATATATTTTTTAATTTTGTATTTTACTGACAATTTGCTAGAGGCCACAGAGAAGTTATAAATTATAATTAATACCCTCTAATTATAGTCCTCTAAATAAATAATCCTCTATTTATAGTTATTCCTCAATAAGTTCATTCTTGATATTAATTTTATTATAACTTCATCCTGGATATGAATTTTAAGTTCGTTTCAAAGGTCATATTGGAATCAGTTAATTACTTCACATTTTGGGCACCTGTAGATCAGACATAGCTTTGTTTACTTATGCAAGTTTAAACTTGTCTTAATTGGAATGAGGGTTTTTTCATGCATGACCCTGTGGTCTTATGCTGAAACCTGATGATGGACAAGAAATCCTGGCTCACAGTCTATGTTCCAGTTCATCCCAAATGTGTTTAACTGGGCTGAGGTTAGGGCTCTGTGCAGGCCACTGGAGTTTCTGTACACCAAACTCATTAAACCATGTCTTCATAAACTTCACTTTATGCACAGGAGCACCATCATCCTGGAACAAGAAGGGGCCTTCCCCAATTTGTTGCCACAAAGTTGAATCAGAATCAGAATCAGAAAACTTTATTGATCCCAGAGGAAATTGCTTATGCGATGACTGCACAGACACACAGAGACACAAAGACATGAACAATATAAAATATAGTATAAGTCAAAATAAAAGTCTCCAGAAATCCTCTAAAAGTGCTTAGTACTAAATACACAATGCTATAAATACAAAATGCTGTGGTCAGTTAGAGAGGTGGATATAAATACTATAGATAAATAAATAAAATTACTGCTGAAGTATTTTACTAGTTAACACTTGCTGGAAGCATGTAATTGTCTGAAGTGTCTTTAGAAGCTGCAGCATAAACATTACCGTGCACTTGAACTAAGGAGGCTAGCTCAAACCCTGAAAAACAGCTCCAGCCCATTATTCCCCCTCCTCCAAACTCTTCTGTTGAACTATGGATTCCAGTAGGTAGTGTTCTCCTAGCATCCACCAAACCCATTGGTTGTCCATTAGACTTCCAGAAGTGGCTGAAACACTTCAGCTCAATTTTTTCGAGTGGCCTGAAAAGCCACTGTTTCAAAGCAGCTTCCCAGACACTGCTGAGAAGCTACATGAACCTTCGAGCTCCAGCGCAAAAACAAAAGAGGCAAGCATCAGACACCCAACATATCTTGGCTGATGGAAGCTGGGGTAAACTGAAAGTTTGCCAAACTATTCCTTTAAATGAGCGTGCTACTAGCATGGCTGTTGCTGCTGTTAGCACTTATCAGAATGGGTCTGTCCTGTTTTTTCACAGTTCCTGTCATTTACACGGCTTTCATCTCCAGCCTCTGGAGGGGAACGCGCCTCGCTTGGAAGATCCACTTTAATAATTCAGTCGAGCAAACGGGATGGGAGCTCGTGAAGACTTCACTTCACCTGCCAATCGAGGCTGATTGAAAGCGACCTGCCACCTTTAAATGATTCTTTCGTTTTTTTCCTCCACCTGCCATCTTTGATTCACTCATGGCCCTGCCTGGAACATCTGAAATGACGCACATGTAGCCGAGAAAAGACATGCAGAATGAAAGACAGAAAGCACTAACCCAAGCAAGCTGGGTTCCCCCTTTATGTTCCCAAAGGCTTGAACGCATGTGTTGGCCACATTCTGAGAATGCTGTTGGATAATCTAAGCCAAGACAAAGAGGGACGCGAGTTGTAATTTTGCATCGAGTGCAGGTTAATGAGCTATTCACAGCTTAGGTCCCAGCAGCGGTAATCACTCCGCTCCTCCGAGGTGAGGTCATAATTACCCCGTATTGTATGGGACTAGCTATCGCCTCATTTCACACTAGCATGAGCGTCGTATGCTTTATGTAAGATTCAAACAAAATTGTCCCAAAATAGCAGCATATTTGAAGAGAATCTGCCTTTTCTTGATTTACTCCCATACTCCTATTTGGCCTTGAGGGCTCATGGTTTAGTGTTTCAACTGCTCAAACACACTTGGTTCTTCTCGTCCGGTAATTATCAACTCGTCCTCAAACTGAATGAGGTGTTTCAGAGTAGATCTGCACCAGTGCTGATACCTGTACTGCCATAAACACACTTATCAATCACTGTTGGTGCACTTACATAGTAGCTTGTGACCTGTGATGTAGTACAAAGAGATATTTTATGAATACATTTATGTTACCATCATAGGTGTTAATTTACAGTCAGTTCCATAATTATTAGCACCTTCTGTAATTATGGCTGCAAAAATGGTCCTAAAAATGTCTTGATGGTTAATTACTTTAATCTCAAGCTAGAAATCTGAAAAAACCAAACCCTTCATTTAAAGTTTTGTGTAAGATCAAAATACCTTATCTAAAACTACTGTTAAACCAAACTGTATGTGATTTTGTACAAAGGGATATTTTATGAATACATTTATACTACCAACATGAGTGTTCATTTGCATTCAGCTCCATACTTATTGGCACCTTCTGTAACGATTACTGACCTAAAATGTCTTTATATTTAACTACCTTAATTTCACACTAAAATCAGAGAAAAATCTAACCTTTAATTTAAAATTTAGTGCAACAAAACTGTATGTGGTACCCCTAGGATGTTTCTAGATTTTTTTTAAGTCCATGTCCTACTTCACTGGAGTATAATTATGAGGTGACACATAGGCCAGACTTCCTTAGCTGTTTCTCAACATGGAGGTAACTGATTAGAGAATACACTAATGAAAGAGTGTTGATCTTCATGAATCATATTTAAAACAACCAGAGTTGTAGTGAACCTACCTGGTAGTGGGTCCATGTTAATTTTACCCTCAGGCACAGTGAGGAGGACGATTAGACATGCAAAAATGTCTTGAAGGATCATGGTTGAAGATTTTCAGAAAATGGAGCATTTTGAGAGCTCTTCAAGTCTCCAGAAATTTAGACATCACCTCTATACTTTTGGGTCAGATAGCAGTACTGTAAGGTGGAGGCTGGATTTGGTTCTCTATTGGCCAGAGGTTAAATTACTTTATTGTGTTCATTTTAATGCAATTGGAAAAAGTGAAAATGTGGAAATCCCTTTTTTTTTTTTTAATTACAGCTTGTAGAATGGTGTGGTCATGAGAAAATAATGTAATGTGATTATTTTCCAAAAACACTGGTGGAATGGGTTATTTCATATTATATTAGTTGTTAGTTATATATTATAGTAGTGCTCTGATTGTACTTCTACTGAATGTGTTCAAGGAGTTATAACTGGTATAAAGCAAAAGAACAGCAAAATTCAATTAGATATGCAATGTTAAAGTATCTACTTCTATTGCTTTACCATTAAAATATTTGAAAAGAATTTAATGTGATCTCTTTTTTTTCTGTTTCAGTTTGTATAATGATGGGTTATGGTGAATATTTTCACAAAACACTGGAAGGTTGGATTATGTTTTATTTTTACTTAAACAGAATTTTTCAAAACTTTGTAATCTATGTTTTCCACTATGTTAAATCTGTCTGGTATCAGATTAATATATGAAATCAGTTCATGGAGTTGGTCCCCCTTTGCAGCTATAACAGCTTCCACTTTTCTTCGATAACTTTAAACAATATTTTGGAGTTTCTGTGGGAATTTGTGTCCATTCATTCTGTAGAGCATTTATGAGGTCAGACACTGATGTCGGACGAGAAGGCCTGGCTCACAATCTCCGTTCCAGTTCATCCCAAAGGTGTTGGATGGGGTTCAGGTCAGGGCTCTGTGCGGGCCAGTCAAGTTCTTCCACACTGAACTCATCCAGCCATGTCTTTATGGAGCTGGAGTCATGCTGGAATAGAAAAGGTTCTTCCCAGCATTAAGATTGCCCTTCACTGGAAGTAAGGGGCCTAGCCCAAACCCTGAAAAACAGTACTTTTGTCCATATAGTGTATGTGCCTCACCCCAAGGACAAAACTAAAGCTCTATTTAAGCTGTTTGATTAGCAAGATCAGGTGTGGCGAGTTTGAGTTAGAAGTAAAAGCTGCAGCAGGGCATATTTGTAGTTGGTGGCCACTGCCATATGTGCAAACATTATCTTTAATTACATTGTAGCATCTGGTTAATGACATTTTAGCTCATGACTGCTAATACCTCATAACCACACACAATGAAAACAGTATATAATGGACCACTTGACTGGCGTTTTGACACACTCTGCATCAAACCAGGTGTGGAGGGTTGTGCACCCGTATGTGTTAGTCAGTAACAGTGATTCATAACTGCATACCTGGAGCTCCTCTTTACTGACAGAGAATCCTGGGGGCTGCCGATAGCATCAAGCAGCGTCTCCAGGAGAAACATGGCTGCCAGGCCCAGATAAATCATCCATGCTGTCTGGGCCTGTGTATTGATTAGAGCCCGAGAAATATGTGTGGCATTAAATGGGCTTTTAGGTGACAAATACACTGCGGTCAGTTTGCGAGCACTAGCTCAGGTGGACCTTAGTTAAGAGCAAGCAAATCCCAAGCCAGACATAAAGGGCTAATTCACATTCCTAAGGCCAAAAGCTATTTATCAGCTTTGTTCTGCACCAGGATTGTGTTTCAGTGGTTAGTTCACTATTCAGCAGTACTGTTGTAATTATGCTCTGTATGGCTGATTGACTGCTTTATTGTGTACCTATTGGTTGGGTTATATTATATTATTACTTATATATTAGTGCTCTTGTTGCACTTCTATTGCATCTGTGTGGTCCCCTTTTGGCCAGAGGTTAAATTGCTTTATTGCGTTCATTTTAACACATATGAAAAGAATGAAATTTGAAAATCCCAATTTTTTCTAATAAAGCTGATAGAATGGTGTCGTGGGGAAATAATGTAATGTGATCATTTTCCAAAAGCACTGGTTGATTGAGTTACATCAAATTATTAGTTATATATTGCATCAATGCTCCTCTTGCACTTCTATTGCATGTGTTTAAGGAGTCATAACAATACTTATTTGTTGTGCAATGTTATAGTATCTATTTTTATTGCTTTGCAATGGAAATAATTGAAAATAATTTAATGTGATAATTAATTTCAGGTGGTATGATTATGGTATTTCATTAAACTCTGGCAGGCTGGATTATACTGCATTTTCAGTCATTTAAACCTTGTAATCCAAGTTATCCACTGTATTAAATCTCTTCGGATTCAGATTAATGTATGAAATTAATTCAGTATGCTTGTTCTGTGCGATGCTATAGATTTCATAGAGTTAGTAGGAAGCTGTCAGAAATGAGGACATGTTAGATGTGTCCAGAATGATGAGTGGAGTTGATGATTATGTAATGAGAAAGCTGCAGAACACTGAGAGTGAAAGTCATTCACTGCATTCCTGATACTGAAAGCTATTCATCAGCTTTGTCCTGCACTGGGATTGTGTTTCAGTGGTTAGTTCTCTATTCAGCAGTACTGTAATTATGCACAGCTGATTGGCTGCTTTATGATGTGCCCATTGCTGACACAGGAATACAATTGCACACACACAGAAAAACAATGACAACTGAATTGGGTGCTTTGGATCAGTCTTACATAAGCCTAGGGTCACTATAGGCACTTTTCCACAGGTCTACAGGAACCGTGCAGTACCTAAACTGTACAGCGACGGTACAGAAGTTGAATCATGTTTTGATTTTCCAGTGTATCTCAGTCCGGTAACGGAGTTTCTGACTCAATTCTCTCCACACAGTTTACGGTCAGTCGTCATCCCAAAACCGCGTCCATGGAGTCGAACCAGCAAAACGTTTTTCTGTCAGAATTGCTTTTGTTATTGTGGCCTTTTATTGTTTATTGTCTTATTTGAGTGTTTTCATTTTTTCTCTGCATTCTTTATTCTTTCGACGAATGTCTTACCCAGCTTGTTCGCGATGGCCTGGTACACCTTTGCGTTTCTCACAGCATCATAGAAAACTCCCACTGAAATTTATCTTCAGCCCAAACAGAGAGTAGCACTTGTACTTCCCAGTTGTTAGTTTGTATCTCCATTGTTGTTTTTTTTGTGTGGACAGTAAAAAACAATGGCCTCCTTCCAAGTCCGTCTATTGTCATGGCAACATTTTGACCAATCACAAAGCAGTGACGCAGTCAGCTCGGCTTATGGCCCTGCCATCAAGCAGCTTGGGTACGGCTTGGGTACGGGTCACTTTATTTGCTTGCGATACAGTTCCTTGAGCCAGTGCCATATGTCTTCTGTGGAGTTTCTGCTAGAAATCTGGGGTGAGTGACTGATTAACACATTCAATGTTGTTTGACTGGAAATGTTTAATTGTAGAGAAGCATACAGACTCTGACGTCTTTACTGTGGTGGTGAATGGAACCAGATGTCTGCAATGCAAATATGGCCATTTTATTCCATTTTATTTTTAGTTGCTATAGTATATTGCTATGAATAATGCTGATGGTGGTAAATCTGATCAAATGTTTTCAAACTATTTTGCTTACATGCAATGCCTTGCATGTAGCCCTTCTCATAAATGGCTTTAATAGTATATATGTATTTTAGGCTAACTTCTTCTCAGGACTCATAAAACAGTGTGTCAAGCCTCCGGCAGTGTGTTCATAACCATTTCATGTAATAACTTTCTGTGAAAGAGCTTTTGGGGGAATTAAGATGTCTGGTTCCATTGTGAACAATTCTGTGTGTGTTTTTCTAGAATGGATTATTCCATATCCAAACACTCTAAATGACTTTTCTAACATTTGACCTATTTCAGTAGGCCCAAATTTTGAAAAAAAAACAAAACTGTGGAATTCACTTTTTGGTTGTTTCTCTTTAAATTTCATCGTGGTTGTTAACCTTCAGATTACATTAACCTTCAGATGTTGCCCTCAGTATCAGGGCTTCCTTACAATACTGAAGACAGTGAGCTTCTGTTGGAGGGATGTGAAATGCATGTAAATGGGATTATTTTGCCTGCAACTCTACTCTGGCAGGTGACTGTAGCGCTGTTAATTTTCCACTTCAGTAAAAAGCCGCAGCGAATGAAAAAGCATCAGGTTTTTGCTTTTATAGAAGGGTTTATTTAGTATCGTATACGAATCAATGATTAAGGACACTTCTCGACTCAGTGTGACTGAGGGGCTTCTATTAATTGGCAAATTTAGATTTTGGCTTTGATGTGACATTTTCAGGCCTTTTTTTTCCCTCACTCCACAAGGTTAGGCACTCAGCGCTGATTGTGCAATATGTTCCTTAAGCAGGGAGAGTGAAAGTCAATCAGAGAGAACGTTCCTCGAGTCGGGGCCGCCTGACGGCCCCTCAGGGCACCGGGGTGTCGTCCGCGCATCAACCAGAGCCAATCTGCCTTTATTACCAAACCCATCCATTCACTCTAATTGGGATTTCTCTCACAGTTTTTTCTTTTTTCTCTTTTTCATCCCAGCCTGTGAAGGGCTGACCAACAGCGGGTCAATAGAACTGACCTCAAATGGCCAGCTTAAGGCCGAACGCCTAGATGTGTGCACTTCGTGTCTCATCAGCTGTTTTGCGGACCAGAAACAACAGAAAATCTTTAGCATGACCCATTAAACTCCTCTATCTCTAAAAAAACAGGCTTTTAATTTATTTACAGTATTAATTTGCTACTGATATTTTTACTGATGGAAATATTTAGAAACTACATCAGGGTGACAGAGGATGAGGACAGATGCATATGCGGCACCATGAACATAACCAACAAACAAATAAAGAAAACACTTGAATATTAAAGGCAGAACTGGGATCTACATACATGGGTGAGGGTTACAGATGACTGAGAAATTACACATATGCAGACTGGGGTATAAATTCACAATGATTAACCAGAGACAGCGGAGACGGGGCGGAGGTGTAAACAGACAAGTGAACACACTAAACAGGAGGACATGCAAAGGGTGGAGCCAGGGACTGAAGACTTAAACAAGGACAAGGCGTAGCAGAGGAACACGTGACAGAACCAGGAGTGATGAAAAGGAGCCAGACTGCTACGCCGAAATGCAGAATCAACACGCTGAGGGTCACCTATCAATGCCCACATATTCAAATAGTCTGATGAATGCAAATAAATAAATAAATAAATAAGTAAATAAATAAATGAATAAATAAACTGAAAGCCAGCATTGGCCAGATGGCCAGCGATGAAACTGTAACAGGTATAGTAGGACCACCCACCCAGGGAAAAGAAACTTATAGCTCATGTATCAACTTCTTTCCATGATGACAGGAGGGGACGGCAACATTTCAGGTATAGTCACCTTAAAATACGCCAGCCCTCACAGGTAACAGGGATTCACAGATCTGCCGGTGCTCTGCAGCCACTTCAAATGCATACAAGTGATAGTCATTTAGTTACACCAGTACTGATATATATATATATCAGAACCCATGCAAACAAACAAGAAAGCAGTAAAAAGTATCAAGATTTCATTTTTTCTAAAAAGTATTTGGTATGTGGTGAACTGCTTAGGAGCTACAAATAATACTAGGCTTCCATGTGTCAAGAGGTCTGGAAATGGTTAAGTACCATTCGTGAAACCACTATTTCCTGTATTAATGCTATTTGTATTTATTGTAAAATTAGTATTTTAACACTAACTTAAAAAGACAGTATAAAAGTATAGTTTTTCTTAGGTGCCTAAGACTTTTGCTCAGTACTGTATATTATTCATTCATTTGTGCTAATCTGTGCCTCCATCAGAGACCCTGAAAGCCTTGGTGGCACTACTTACTTGAAATAGTAACATTCTCTGCTCCACAGACATGTGTGGTTTGGTTATGCTATCTGTTGATATGCGCAAATAATATTAGACAACAGTTCACACTGCTCTCATTATTACAAACAGAACCTGAGCAGTGCAGTAAACAGGGAGGATCCGCACTGAAGTGGCCTTGTCCTTTTATCCCAGCAGCAGAAATAAAATATATTTTAATGAGGCATTGCATGTGACGCTGGTCCTCATTGTTTCGGCATTGCTGCTGCAGAGATCTTTGAAAGCACGTTGCTGGGGCTGGTGCAATTAGGCAGGAGAACACAGAAGCTGATGTTTTTCACTGTTAGTGGACTTTTTAATGATTTACTTCAAAAGTGTGCATGGAATCACACCGTTGTTTGTGAGAGGAGGTGTCCTCGCTGTTCCAGAGGAGGTTTTTTTTTTTTTTTTTTTAAAGTGGAGAGCTACAGTGTCCTCTCTATTAAGTTCTTCTGTGAGTTATTAGCCGTAAATGGCACCGAACATGGCTCTGACATATTCAATTATAAAAACAGGTGTTACTTTAATAGAACGCTGCCGGGCGAGTGGAGCTGCCGGGCCGTGAGTGACACGCATCCCATA
Source organism: Brycinus macrolepidotus (assembly GCA_037974445.1). Taxonomy (NCBI): domain Eukaryota; kingdom Metazoa; phylum Chordata; class Actinopteri; order Characiformes; family Alestidae; genus Brycinus; species Brycinus macrolepidotus. The sequence continues at coordinate 4,670 of JBBPCZ010151622.1, read as the reverse complement.
ATCCTGTTCCCATACAGCGCACTGGCCGCATAAACAAGAGCTTATCTGACAAATCATTTGACCTTTAAGGCCCACATAACATAAGGAGAGACAGCTCTTAGTCAGTTCACTTCGTAAAGAACAAGAGTAATATAAGTCATTTGGAAGCAATAATTTGTCCCCTTATGTGGGCTATGGGTTCTATAAGATGGATAGGGACAAAATTGCCACTGAACTGGTACATTTAGGTACATGACCAGGGCTTGGAAATGGAATAAAAATCAGTTTGTTTCAATATTTTGGTGGTTCTGTGCTCTAATCCCAAAACAACATTCCTGGAATGAAATTCCATCTTTCTTTATATAGGCTGCATTTAAGTCGAATACAGTGGTACCCCGCTTAAAGAACGCCTCACAGAACGAACGTTCCACATAACGTAGCCGCCTCAGACGCGCGTGACTCGCTGAACGAACACGTTTCACACAACGAACCGCACGTCGCACGTGACAATCGGGTTTTTCGTTAAAAAAATGGCTGAATCCGGCCAGATGTGTCTCAGATGAAGACAAAGCATCATGTTGTGTTGTTTCTCCCCATTACTGTCATTTTTTTTCCTGTTTTGATGTGTTTTTGGTGTCTGTGTGTTTACTGGTGTTTAAAATTTAAGGTTGCAGGACAACTTTTTCGCGAGTGAAACTGCAATTTTTTTCCTTGTTTCTGAAATGTGAACCCCAAGAAAAAAAACCTAACATCATTCTCTGTTTTGTTGAATGTTTTACTAGTTTCCCCCCCCCATTAACAGAGCTGTCTTAATTTTTCAGTAATTTTTTTTATTTTTCGCGGCGACCTGGAACGGATTACACGATTTCCCTTAGAAGTCTACGGGAAATTGTGTTTCGCACAATGAACTCCCCACATAACGAACGCACCGCTGGAACGGATTGCATTCGTTATGCGGGGTACCACTGTATAAGAATATAAGTTCAGGAAGCTATTAGACCTGGCAGATTCCTTCGTACTAATAATGTTGACGTGCACACATATAGGCTGAGGAACTGATCCAATGTGTCAAAAGGAAAGAGCTCATTATAATCTACATGTTATGCAAACAAAATCATGTAAGACTAACTATACTGTGCAGCTCCTAGAAGTGGTCTGAGGCAAAAAAAAAAATCACAAATATTTAGGTTGCAGTAGAATCCCAATTTTGTTTTGTCAAGTCTTGTCTCTTGAGCGTTTTTCAGGTATTTGAGGTCAGGGAAAAGGTCAAGAATAAGGCCCAGCCTCAGTGCATGAACCAAAATTCAGTAATTGCCATTTCTGGGTCGGTCAGAGCCAACCGTTGTGCCCTGAACTCTGTCCTGCGAGCTTGTTTATGTTTAATAATGAGACTGGGCTAACAAGGCGCGCGTCGAGTTCGTCAGCAGTTTGCATATCAAACAGCGATGATCCTCCCTCAGCTGCGCACCCTGGTGTCTCTGAAAATGATCCTAACTCAAAGTGAGGGCTCTTGATTATTGCTTAAACTGGATATAAGGGATGCTACATCAGCCGAGGCATTATGTGATCGGACCCGACATTCCAGGCCAGATTCATGTGGAGAGGCAGTGCCACCTTGAAATCGGCCATTTGGCCCGAAAAACCTCGGATGTCTGGAAGCACATTTGCTCGAGTAACAATGTGTGTGCACCCCTAATTCGCTCTGTAATATTTCAGACAGCCGGGGAAATTGGAGTCTTTAGAATTCAGCACCATGGCTGCTGTGTTCAGAAGCGTTCAAGCTCCGCTCCATTCTAAATACCAAGGGGAAAGAATGCAGGCGGAAAAAAAAAAGAGCCGCTTTGCATTCCAGAGGTCCGCCGTGGCCTCTCTTCTAATTGCGGAGTCTTGCAAACTCATGACTACTGGCCGAATTAGAATGAATTTCACCTAGACCCAGCAAAGAATAAGCTAATGTGCTCGGGCACTGCCCATGAAAACAAATGCCATTACTGGTTAGCTGCTTGTCCGCTAGACAAGACACATTAAGTCAATCAAAGACATTCAAAGCCTTGAGGTCCAACCATGTCTGACATCACACTGGATGGTTGCTGAAAGACACGCAGAACAGAAAGCTTATGTGTGTCAGTAATCTTTTAGTCAAGTGGTCAGATGGTGTCCTGAGAAAATATCAGGCCTTGGGCTGATTTTCATCACGAAACAAGCTTGGTATATACATTTTAGGCACTCTAGAGTGTTAGGAAAGGGGTAAATGTGCCCCTCAGTGAAGCCTTGAATGATGAGAGTGGATGGGTTGATGGAAAGGTCACTGTGGATCTTTGCACCTGCTTGTTAGGTGCGCCTGAAGAGTGTTAAGCAGCAGCTCCAAAGGAACTTTCCTGCAGCAAGACCAAGACCAACAGCGTACTAGTACTGTCTGTTACTGTGTGTTGGGGCTCAAAGTTGTGGGTATGAGTTGGGTTTAGGCTCCAAGTTGATACTGTGCAGACCTCTGGCTGCAATAAATCCCAGATCAAAGAGGAATTCTGAAATTTATGCATATAGAAGTCATTCGTCGATAAGTCGATATAAACACAGTCATTCAGGTTTGGTCTAAAACGCTTCATGCTAGAGAAACTTACAGTTTCTCCAAACTGTTCGGAGTGGTGGTGAATGGATCCAGGTGTCTGACCAGTTCAATGCCTCTAAAAGCGTACCTCTTAGAAACTGATTAAGTGAAAAGGTTATGATATGCCTGATTTATGACTGTTCTGAGACAGTTCTGGTTCTCTAAAAGCCATTTATGCTTTAGTTATACACGCAGTACCTCGCAAAATAGTACCCTAAGAAAACCCTTTTCAGATTGTCCACTATTTTACCACTTAAAGACTCAGATGACACCTGCAAGTTCACCTCGTCAGCTTCTCTGTTGTTAGTTTGTATTTCCGTTGTTGTTTTTTTTGCATGGACAGTATAAAAACAATGGCCTCTTTCCAAGTCTGTCTGTTGTCATGACAACCAATCAGAAAGTAGTGTTGCAGTCAGCTCAGCTTCGGCCCGCTTTTGGCCCTTCTGTTGAGCAACTCGGGTCCGGCTCGGGTACGGGTCGCTTTATTTGTAATGGCAAAACTTTTGTTTGTGGTACAGCACGGTTCCTTGTGCCAGTGGAAAAGCACCAGTTGTAGACATTGTGACCCCTGATTCCTGTCACTACCACTGTAAAGAAATTCAAGCTGGTAATTTTCCCAAATGTAACCAATCAGCAGAGACATGTTCAGGATGTGCTGCTTTAGTTTTGCACTGAAACTAATGTAGCTAACAGGTAATGTAACTCTTATTGGGTCTAAAATATCACACACTTTGCTGAAGTGGTTTCTAACACTATATAAACAATTGTAAGTCACATGACTAAACAAACAGTACCAGGCATGTTGAAGCCTGCACTCTGATCATATTTTTGTCCAAGCATGTCTTAGCTGTTGGACAGTAGGGGTAAATTTTATTTTTGGCCAAACTATCGCTTTAACTGCATTCAAGGATAGCAGCTCAGATTAGCTGAAAATTCTCTTTGCCTCTGACTGTATTTTCCTTTAGGGCTTTGGCAGAGCCTGAAGGAAAGGCTTTAGAAGATGCAAGAGACGTGCAAAGAATAGATCTGTTCCAAGTGGACGAGGAGAGAGGGGTAGGCAAAAGTTTGGAGTGTGGTGTAGCTTTAATTAGTTAAGAACAAATAGAAAGAGGTGCTTCGACCATCTAGAGGTGAGATTTCAAAGATTTCAAAAGGTGCAAAAAGCAGCCTATTGATTTAACCCGTAGAAAGCAAGTGGCACAGATTCATGCTGGAAGCACATCAAATGACAAATCATTGTCATACAGCCAAACATGTCCTTATATGGAAGTTCCCCCGGTTTGTGTTGATGCTCGAGGTGTCGGACATCATGATGAGCTTAGTTTGGTGTTCCTGTGTCACGCAGAACCAAAGTTACTGTTACATATTTAAAAAACATGTAATAATAATAATAACCACTACTGGGGTTTTAAAAATGGCTTCACACATAAATGCCCATAAAGAACAAAAATGCCCAAATTTCTTTTATTTTAGGTCTTAGAAACAAACGGGAAAAAAAACAAGATCTTTAAACCCAGGAGAACTTTCAGGATAGTCTCCGCCCACAAGTGGGTGGGGAAAACCCTCAGAGGGAGGGGGTCCGGAGAGCGGCCGAGCGGTGGTGCGCCGAGAGAAAGAGCAGCAGTGTGTAGGCGAACAAACACCGGTTTTAGACTGATTTACACCGTTTATATTTACTGAAATCAGATTTTACTGATATGCTCTGAGTTCTAAGGGTTAAAACATAATGTATATTAGAGCATCAGTGAGCTTTCCCTGAGCAGTAGCAGAGCGAGCGGTGCCTATAAAGCCTAAAATGGACTTCCTATCTGATGGAAAGGTCAAAACATTCCACCACCCTCACTGTCCTCAAACACTGACTGAAGCCTCAACACATACAGTACTGTGCAACAGTCTTAGGCACCTATGCGAATTGTTTAAAGCCATTTTTCTCAGCGTGTGATAAAGTGTCTCTTTATGCTAGCAAAGTTAACATTAGAATAAATACACACAAACAAGAAAGCAGTAAAAGTATCAGGATTTGTTTTGTGTGTAAAAGTAGTTGATATTGTGTGAGCTGGTGAGGAGAACACAGGTTCGGTTC
>JBBPCZ010151562.1:0-18696 GCA_037974445.1 Brycinus macrolepidotus | reverse complement strand
TTATTATTTGTTACATATTATATATATATATATATATATATATATATATATATACACGCCTGCAGTAATGTTCATTTCTGAAGAGTTTTACAGTACCTTCAGTCATGATTCGAACTTAAATCTTGTCACATTTCTTCATTTTTGTTCATGTCCTCATGTAACTTTCCAAATTAGACACAAACCTTCTGTATGTTATGTTTAATGGCAACTGATTAGCATGAACTTTAACCTCAGTTAATTGTTTCATTTCAGATCCAGTCTACTGGCATTCCATGCCAAAACAAAAAGCCGAAAATGTGGTCCTGTCCTGTAGTGTCCTTCCTGAACAGAAGGTGTAGTTTTAAATTAAACATGAGTGGCATGACTTGTCATGCATTTGGATGTAGTACAGTGTCCAGAACTCAACCTCCAGTAGAAATAACAACTGCAGTAAAAAAAAAAGGCATTTCCAGATAAAAACTGTAGTAAAAGTACGCTGCTGAAGTACTGAGTAATTGAGTAACACCAGCACCGGAACTTCTTAAGACTCATAATAGGCCCAGTTGCCTTGCACCGTGCCCCCGCTCCCCCTGCTGGTCTTAACTCACACTGCGTTTAATGTCCCGGACCCTCTCTTCTCTTACTTCCTCACAGCCCTCACTGTTTTCTCCTTTTGTTCCGGTTAGCTGCAAATTTACAGAGGGCCCTGTACCTTCAGATACTGAACCCGTAGTGTTTTCAGCTCTTCACCACATCCTTCAGCAGCTCTTTGGTCCACGAGTGTGAAGACAGTGAACCGTTTTACCAAATATCTTCTTGTGTGTCGGGTTCAGTTGGTCCTGTTTTCTCTCATCTGAATAAATTTCCAGCAGACGCTGCTCCTCTGTAGACCAGAGCCCCCCTTTGTCTCCACGTGTGTTAAATAGGACAGTTGGGTTTGGGTTCTGTGTTCGAGCTCAGTTAGAGATCACACGAGATGAGTCCAACTGAACCGAGTCCAACTGAACTGTACCCCAACTTCACTGAGGCTAGCTGAACTGAGCTTGAGTGTAACTGAACTGAGTCCAACCAAACCAAGTCTGACTGAACTGAGCCCAAGTCCAACTGAAATGAGTCCAGCTGAACCGAGCCTGAGTCCAACTGAACTGTGCTCAACTCCAACTGAACCGTGCCTGAATCCAACTGAACTGAACTGGTGTGCTGGTGTTTTGTGAATTGCCCTTGTGATTGGAAGGCCATGGGTTCGAATCCCAGGACTATCAATGGCACAACTGAGGTACTGTCCCCACACACTGCCCCCCCCACACACTGTTCTCCACACACTCCTCTCCACACACTGCTCCATCACACACACTGCTCCACCACACACTATACCACACACACTGCTCCCCCAAACACTTCTCCCCACACACTGCTCCTTGGGTGCTGCGTCGCTGGCTGGAGGAATGTTGTGGTCCTGGAGGAACATTGTTTCATTTAACTGTGTTCTGTGTGTGTATGGCTGAAATGACAGTAAACCTCTTGACTTGACTTCTAGGCCCATGAGCCCTAGAGGACATTGCAGGAACTGCAAAAAGAACTGCATTGCAAAAAGAACTGAAACAGCACACTGTTTCATAAATGAACCTTTTATTTTACTCATGAAAGAATATAAAAGAATAGAATGTATGTCAGGATTGAAAGTTCATTAAAATGAGTTTAAAACCAAACTTAACTGGAGACTTATGAATATGTCTTCCTTCATGGAGAAATAAGAACATTTTGAACTCACAACAGATCCTTAAAGTGGGATTACACAACATGCCCAAAACATCTGACCTTACTCAGTACTTGAGCACAGGGAACCCCATTACTGTGCTTCATGGGTCTAAGGCACAAGCTTGATCTTCATACAGATATACTTCAGGCCATAATCAAGGTCTCTCCATGGCTTCCAGGTGTTACCAATGGCATAAAAGGTACCGTCACGTCCCTGAAGATAAATGCCATTCGGGTTCGCTGTGTAGCCTTGGTCATACCAAAAAGCCCCAAGGAAAGTTCTGGCTAAGTTGGAATTTGCATTGTCCTGGTCATTGTTAAAGGTGGAAAACTTCAGTCCGTTGTGGTAAGCAAGGCCGTCCCCTGCAGAAAGGAGTGGTCTTTACTAAAACAAACCAAAACTGAAATATATGTTGGCATTTCTGACTAGCATTTAAACACGTCAACTTGTTTCCTCTTTATCCGCTCACCTGCTCCTCCATCGACAAAGCCGCTAACATGGAGCATGTAGCCCATAGCTTCGGAATCCACAGAGAAGGAGGTATACAGGGCGTAGGACTTCAACCCTTCAAAGTCCTCCAGATCTACTCTCAGCTGATAGTGTCTCCTGTGGGTCAGCAGGTAGAGGTTCTCCAGTCCTGCAGGTGAAGGACATACTGACTGCAGTCATGAACAGAAACCAATTCATCAACTATAAACTTACATTACATTCATTTGGCAGATGCTTTTATCCAAAGCGACAAATCGAGCATACATTCAAGTTTCAGGAGAGTGTGAGAACCAGAGGAAAGTTCTAAGAGCTAAATCTTTATGCAGGAGTTGTGCAGGAAGATAGATAGTGCATCTGAAGAGGAGATGCTCTCTGAACAGATGAGTCTTTAGGAGTTTTTGAAGATAGAGAGTAACAGTGCAACTCTAACAGTGCTAAAACTGTGGTTACAAAATGGGTCCTCCACCAAATGTGTCTTTCTTACCCATCCAGTATTCCCCACTCCTGTTCCCAAAGCCGTTTCTGTATGGAACCCATGGCCTGTAGAAATTCACGCTGCCGTCCATTCTCCTCTGAAAAACCTGAGAAAGATGGAAAGATGGAAATGTGGTGGAGCGGTCAAGTTAAGTGTCACCTGGACCTGGTGAACATTAGCTCTTATATTTGAGTGCTTTGAACTGGAAGCATTGTATGAAATTCCATTCTGAGTCCTACTCGCCGTGCCTTTGCCATGCTTGGTTTTGGAAGAGTTGAAGAGTAGACTAACCAAAACCAAAGAAAGAGATCACATTGCGTCAGTTCTCAGGTTCATGCACTGGTTCCCAATTCAGTACAGAATTGATTTCAAAGCATTACTCATTGTGTACAAGTCACTTAATGGTTTGGGCCATAAACACATCTGTGATATGTTTGATGTTTATAATCCTGGTAGGTCTCTTTGATCTGCAGGAGCTGCTCAGCTAGTTAGTGGTGAAATAGTGTTTATCCACTATGCTGTCCAACCAAGAGCCTATCAATATCAGATCTGCACCAACTGTAGCTTCAAAAAGCTGCTAAAAACTGCACTATTCTCTTCCACATTCTGTTAAATATCTGCACTACAATTTATACTTTTAATGATTTTCTATGAATTCTTTGGTTTCTTCTATTCTTTTTTTTTTACTTTCTACTATTTTTATGTTTCCTGATTCATTAATATTATTATTCTATTCCTATATAGTCCATTAAATAACCTTTGTGTATGATAATGGGTTACATAAATAAACTTGACTTGACTTGACTAGTGGAGGTGCACTTGTATAACCATGGAAAAGTTGTGATTATGTTGCTGCTAAAAGCTACAACCCCTACTGATCCTGTTCAGTCTAGAGAAACTCACCCATGCTGGTGTAGTGTAGTGCCTTGAATGCCATCACTATCAAAATAAGAGTCCTGTATGATCGTACCCCCCAACATGAATTTAAGTAAATCTTACAGTCCATCCTCCAGTCTGATCATCATCACAGTGCATCTCACAGAACACCTCTACAGGTGTGGGTCCTGATGGGTAGATGGTGTAAACTCCGCTGAGCCGAGTGCCACCTCTGTAGATCTCATCACAGTCCTGAGGCAGGACGCTCACATAAACAGGAGCAGAACTGACCACCAGGGGGAGCACCAGAGCTAAGAGCCAGTTCATCTGAAAACAAAAAAAGTTTTTGTTGGTTTTTATTGTATTCATGACTGCATTAAAAAATACAGTCTTTTTAAAATAAGGTTTGGGCTTCCTCTGGTCAAACACAAACATTCTGATGATTGTGTTCAAGTTAACTCCACTTCTGTAAAAAATTCAAATATGATATATTCTCAGTGACAAAAAAAGTTAAGCACCCAGAAATAAAAGCCCAATTTGGATGTAATTCGGTACACGTGCAGACCACAGTGCTACGCCTGTGACATCCTGCGTCCGCACGTCTTACCCCTCCTGAGACAGCACCCTGGTACAGTTTTTCAATAAGACAATGCCCGTCCACACACGGCACGTGTGTCTATGGACTGCCAGTGTCATGTTGAGGTCCTCCTGTGAAGAGCCAGGTCTCGTTGGTGATGAGCAGCATTGTTGAGGAGGTTGCCAAATTTATGAAAAGTCACCAAATGTATAGATGTTTAGTTGCTAGTGAAGATTTTTAAAAAGTTGCTAAATTGGAAATATTTCCTGAAATCAGCCAACTCTTACTGATTTACTTATTCCCCCCACTCTTTCTTGAATTGCACCTCAAGTAATTAAAGGTCCAAGTATTTATCAGTTTAAGATCTAAACCCATTTCAACAGTATTCAAGTTTCAGGCAAAGAAGGTTTATGTTTACGTTTACATTTACTATATTTAGCAGACACTCTAATCCAGAGCGACGTACATCAGTGCTCAAGTAGTCTTCATACCTGTAAAGCTAGACTTATATCAACATCTGCTTTTAACCAAGTTACTGCCAGCTAAGTTACACACCTTAACAAACCCTGTCAAATAGAAAAAAATCAGAAGTTAATACAGAATTAAAGAAAAACAGTTAAGAGGGTAAGTGCCCGAGTTTTTTTTTTTTTTTTTTATATATAGTAAACGATGTATAGGGTCATTCTAAATCTGAAACTTTCATTTATTTTCAAGTTGTTCAAGACTGATTATTGTCTTTTTGGAATATTCAACCCACCACATTTGATTTATTTTTAATATTAATATATTTTAATATTAATATTTAAGAAATAAGAAAAAATGATTAAAATATGTCAAAATGTGTATAGGCGTCATTTACCCCATCACTTTGTGAAAGATTCTTTTATTTTGTCCTCAGTAGTTTTTGAACCAGCCCCCAGTTGACAAATACGTTTGCCAAATACATTCACCACCACCCCACCCCCATTTTAAAATATGGCTCCCCCAAAACCAATGGTCAACAAACAGGTTTGCCACCCTCCATCCCCTTCCCCCAGCCAATAAATATGCTCCCTGTGGTCCCAACCACTTTCAAACCAAACTCACACCTGTGAAAATGTATAATATGTAAGCGAAGTGTTGAATCAACTTCTTTTCATTTAGACAATCAACAACACACATCATTTCACAAGGAATGCCCCAACTTTAAGAATCATAATCAGAAAACTTTATTGATCCTGGAGGAAATCGCTTATGTTATGACTGCACAGACACACAGAGACACAAATACAGGAACAATATGAAATATAAAGTCTAAATAAAACTGATAAAAACTCTGCAGAAAATACTCAATATTAAATACACTATGCTATATGCACATATGCTGGGGTATAAACACTATAGATAAATAACTTACAGTTATTGTACATAACAGAGATCAGTAGTTGATCAGTAATATTGATAGGGATATTTTATATTTTAAGACTACTGCATTCAGTAGTAATAAGCTATTGCCCATAATGAAATGATTTAGCACCCAATAAGAAAACTGCACATCATATTGCACATGGTAAGACTATTGCACATAATAATAAGATAATAATGCGCATAATGATAATGATTTAGTACTTTAAATTAGTTTTAATTAGTTATAGCCAAAAAAACAGTACTGCTCACCATCATGAAGACAAAAACTCCTCCCTCTGTGCAGTAAAGAATAATACTTGTCAAAATTATTTATCAAATAACTATCCACTTTTCCCAGCATTAACAATCAAGAATTAACTTGATAAATTAGTCAGAATCAATTAGCAACAGTTAATGCCAAGTTATGTTTGGTAAACTAAGTGATGTGGAAAAAGACTTGCCTGTGAAGAAGTGTAACGCAGTGGTTTATACTATTTTCAGTGAAATTCTGCAATGGAATTCGACTCTGCACCCTGTTAGCTGTACCGTATTGTGGTCTGTCTCTTTTAAAGGGTATCAATGTGATGTTTGACACCTGAATGCACAGCTATGAGGAAGCTGGATCTCTTCCAAACATGTGTCAAATTTATTGACATATTGTCAGACATTCCAGTAAAACTATCAGCAGTAATAACTTTCTCTTCAAGTTTCCCAGAATGAGAAACATTACTCACTGTAATTACCTGCATTATCAGCACAAGTAACTTCCTTAAATCAACATCTCTATATATGGCAGCCATTTCCAGCACAAACAAACTTCATTTTACTTTCTGAGGTACATTTTACTTATTGTCTCAGATTTACATCCCATTCACACTATGCTGTCACATTGCTGTTTTGTCAATTTATTGCATTGTTTCTGTCATTCCTTGCACTTTGTTCAATGCTGTAACTGCCTCCTGTGCAAAATCAAACTTATGGTGCAATACTAGTCATTCTGGAAGGTTTACATGCCGTTCACACTATACTGTGACATCACATTACTGTACATTGTTGTATTGTCTATTTATTGTATCGTTTAAATGTTGCTAAATGTTGCACTGTGGAGAAACGTCTCTATTTAAGAAGAATGTAAGAAGAAGCTCATCAGCTCATGCAGATGACCTGAAGCTGGACTCACCAACAGTGGCTCTGCAGCAAAGTAGAGATGTTACTCATTTGTGACACCTGAGTATCCTTATTCATGTTTATGGATACACACTTTTTGTTCATATTTATCAGTTTGAAGTGAAATGTCATGTGTATAGGTGTGAGGTGGAGATCTGCTCTGGAAGATTATTGAGGAACAGAAACAGAAGTGTATACTCATTTCTCCTCGCTGAAGCTGCAGTTGTTGTTACTGGACTGCACATCTCTGTGTGTTTGTCTTTTAATCTTTGTTTTGATCAGCTGTGATGAAGACAGTGTTTATTTCTAACACTGAGCAGTGCACACACCCTTGTGATTATGGGCAAAGCAGCTGACAGTCCGGTCTGCCTACATTTGTTCGCTGTTGTGGAATCTCCTTTTCTTTGAAAGCAGAGCTTAATGATCATTATCAGGCTATCTAGGACTGTTTTTTAGTTTTTTTCTTTTTATTTATGTATTTATTTTTTTATTAAAATTTCATCAGCCATGAACGAGATATATTTTAGCCTAGATTTGAACATTAATTGCTTAATTTTTTATATTTTCCAGCATCTTCATCTTCACCTTTAGATATCTGGACTTTTCACCACCAGTCACCAATGACCTCAAACACACAGCAAGAAGAACTCAAGCCTGGTTTCTAAATGAGATGAGGGAGCTTGCTGGCCTCACCGATCTCCTGACTTCAACCCCAGTGAAAATGTCTGGAGGAAATTGTGAGTCCAATGGAAGAACCATCACAACTCTGGAGTGTGGTGGAAAAATCTCTATGACCACTCTTTCTGATTAACAATGAGGTCAAAGTCGAGATTCATCAAAGCTGTTAATTTCTTTTCCATGGAAAGGGGAGTCTATCTCATCCGCTCCTTAGAACGTCTGAGAGACGAGTCCCCTGTACAGTAGTTTTGCAGACATTATATAGGGATGCATGCATACATGTAATATCTGCTGATTACCTGCTTATGGCTATGGTGATTTTTACTGGTTCATACGCATAGCTCGCGTGCCCCCACTTGGACAAACAATTCTAAGAACGACAGGATGTTTCTGTTCGAAGAAGGACCCGGGTGTCAAACAACAGGTTTGCAGAACATCATGAACTTGTCAATACGTCCTGTCTCTGGCTCTGAGCCTTTCACACTAAGCAGCCTTCAAAAATAACCTTTGCACGCATAGACATTTATTTGCATGAAAATAAGCAGCATGACAAGAGTCATGTACACACACAATGAGATCAAATTTTCCGCTACATGGAGAACTGAAGCTGGAAAAATAAAAAATACTCTTGCACATGGTTTCATTAAAAAGACGGTTGAAAAGATTTCACACAACAAGTACTGATCATGGTGAAGGTGAAGAAGCTTCCTAAAGTTCCCAGGGATGACATCATTAAACACCACTGTAATGGAAAAAGCTACAGAGTCCTAGCAACCACCTGGAACACCCAATGTCAGAATAACTGTGCAAAATATACATGCTGGAGAGGATCTGCAGGATGATCTGAGAAGAGGAACAATAAGAAATGAATTCCAATGACAGCTTCTCTCATCCTGCATGCAAACTTCCTCTGCTGAAGACAATGAAAAAATGAAGATGAATGAAAAAACTGCACACAAGCTTTTAGTGGGAACATCATCATCTGGAGCTGCTCCTCTGCAGACGGTACTGGAGCACCATTGAAGGAGACATGAATGGAGCAACATCCCAGGAGATATTAGAGGAGAAGATGGATGGTCCAGCAAGACTACAGGCCAAAATACAAAACCAGAAGAACTCAAGACTGGTTTCTGAAAAAGGAGAAGGAGCTGCATGAACTCGCTGATCGGACTTCAATCCTCCTGAACATTTATGGAGGATTTTGAAGTTGTGAGCCCATCAGATGGAACCTCGTAACCTCAGGGAACCAAAGACGGAACCACAGAGCTGCAAGTAGCTCATCTATAGATTGTAGACGTTTGAAGCTGAGCCAACACCAACAGCAGCTTTGTAGCAAAGTACTGGTGTTATTATTTGATGCCGTCTGAATATTTTCAAATATTATCTTTGTTAATGAATACACACTTTTTTGTTCATATTTATCTGTTCAAAGTAAAAAGTCATGTGTGTACAGTACTGTGCAAAAGTCTTAGGCGCATATGCAAATTGTTTGAAGCCATTAAGCCATTAACCATCAAGCCAGCAGTGGGTTTCTTTCTGCCAGCAAAAACACAAGTGAATATTAGAATAAATGCAAACAAACAAGATAGCAGTAACAAGAATTTTCTTTTCTAAAAAGTAGTTGATATTTTGTGAGCTGGTTAGAAAAACACAAGTTTGGTTCCAGATTTCTGTGCCTCCAGTCATTATGTGGATAGAGCCAACCCACGTATCTGATGAAGCTACAAGTAATACTGAGGAAAGAGGTCTGGAAATGATTAACCACTGTTTACTGTATTAGTATTATTTTCATTTATTGTAATATTAGTGTTTTAACACTGAGTTAACTCTACTGCCCAGTAGTAAACAGCTTTTAAGTATAATTTTCTCAGGTGCCCAAGACTTTTGCACAGTTCCGTAGGTGTGTATTAACACTTGTTTCTCCTCTCTGTAGCTGCAGTTAGGGTTAGGCTTAGAGTTCCTGGACTGTATTGCGCTGTGTGTGTGTCTTGATGAAATCAGTGTTTATTTCTCACACTCCGTGCACATCCCTATGGGGTTACTGGCAGAGCGGCTGACTGTCCAGTCTGTCTGCATTCATTTGCTGTTGTGGAATCTTCTCTTCATTGAAATCAGAGTTTAATGATCATTATCAATCCGTCTGGGACCATTTTTAAGTTATTTTTCTTTTTATTTATTTTAAACTCATTGGCCATGAAAGAGGAGAAGATACATTTCAAAAATATGTTTTTAGCTTAGATATGAACATTATTTACTAAACTGTTTGATTTTTTTCCCCATCATCTTCATGCTTCACCATTAGATTTTTGAACTTTTATTCACCAATTGCCAATGACCCCAAACACACAGCCGATCTCCTGACTCCGACGTGAGTGAAAATGTATGGAGGAAATTTTAAGTCCAACAGGCTCACAATGTTGGAGAAGTGAAGATAGACTGCCACAATGCTTCAAACATATGTGGGATAAAAGAGGGTGTGTGAGGGGTGTTGCACCTTAAACCTGCTGAGAAACTGGGGTAAGACCATAAACCCACTGAGATACTGGAGCAGGACCTTTACCCCACTGAGATACTGTGACAGAACCTTAACCCCACTGAAATACTGTGGTAGGACCTTAACCCCCCTGGAGATACTAGAGCAGGACCTTTACCCCACTGAGATACTGTGGCAGAACCTTAACCCCACTGTGATACTGTGGTAGGACCATAAACCCCCTGAGATACTGGAGCAGGACCTTTACCCCACTGAGACACTGTGGCAGAACCTTAACCCCACTGAGATACTGTGGTAGGACCTTAACCCCCCTGAGATACTGGAGCAAGACCTTTACCCCACTGAGATACTGAGGCAGAACCTTAACCCCACCGAGATACTGGGGCAGAACTTTAACCCCTGAGACCCCGGGTCAGGACCTTAACCCCCCTGAGATACTGGAGCAGGACCTTAACCCCACTGAGATACTTGGGTAAGACCATAAACCCACTGAGATGCTGTGGTGGGACCTTAATCCCACTGAGATACTTGGGTAAGACCATAAACCCACTGAGATGCTGTGGTGGGACCTTAATCCCACTGAGATGCTGTGGTAGGACCTTAACCCCCTGAGATACTGGAGCAGGACCTTTACCCCACTGAGATGCTGTGGCAGAACCTTAACCTCACTGAGATACTGTGGTAGGACCTTAATCCCCCTGAGATACTGGAGCAGGACCTTTACCCCACTGAGATACTGTGGCAGAACCTTAACCCCACTGAGATACTGTGGTAGGACCTTAAACCCCCTGACATACTGGAGCAGGACCTTAACCCCACTGAGATACTGGGATAAGACCATAAACCCACTGAGATGCTGTGGTGGAACCTTAATCCCACTGAGATGCTGTGGTAGGACCTTAACCCCCTGAGATACTGGAGCAGGACCTTAACCCCCCTGAGATACTGGAGTAGGACCTTAACCACACTGAGATACTGGGGCAGGACCTCAGTCCCACAGAGACACTGGGGCAGAACCTTAACCCCTGAGACCCCGGGGCAGGACCTTAACTCCACTGAGATACTGGGGCAGGACCTCAACCCTGTGCAGAAGAGTGGGGAGCTCCTCAACAGTGGTGTTCACAGACTGATCTCCAGCTGTAGGACATGTTAGTGCCAAGGGCAACACAACTGGTGATGAAGGTCAGGGGGCAATGACATTTTCATCTAGGTAATACAAGTGTCACCTGACTTTTACCCTTCAATAAATTAGGTGATCATTTAAAAACTACGCTTTGTGGTTCCTCAAGTTCTCCACATCTATTACATCCTGAACAAGGATCTGAAACCACTCAGACACAAACATACAGAAACAGAGGAAACCAAGAGGGGGTGAATACTTTTTCATGGTACTAGAACTAAGTTTTGAAGACTCAGTTATATATATATAACTTTTTTTTTTAATGTTTTTATTTAATGTTTTATTTTTTGTTTTATATGTAGTATTTTGTGCAGAATTTCTGTTTGTAAATGTTTGTTGAGAACATTATAGTTAAAAACCTTATAACACAGGTCTGATCTTCATGCTGATGGACTTGAGAGAATAATTTCTGCCCTTCCAGAGGGACCACTCAATTCCGGTGGAAGCAGAGGCTGCATCACGTCCCCACAGATACAAATCATTTGGATTGGAAGAATAACAGATGTTGTACCAAAATGCTCCGCGATACTTATTTGCACAGTTGTCAGGGCTGGAATCCTGATCTTTATCGAAGGTGGAGAACTTCTGTTCATTATGAACAAATAGAGAGTCGCCTGTAGGAAGGAAACGTTTCAGCATGTCACAGTTTATATGAAAAGCTCTGTGTTTTAAGTTCCTGTTTCATTGCAGATCACAGGGTCCAGGACCTCTTCACCTTCAAGTGTGTGTTCCATTCACCTCCTCTATCATATCTGATATCTGGTATAAATTATTCAGTGTCTACTATGAATTATTTAAGCATCTACCATGAGTTATTCAGTATCTACTATATATTATTTAATATTGATTATGAAACATTTAGGATCAACAATGAATTATTCGGCATCTGCCATGAATGATTCAGTATCTGCAATTAAGTATTCATTATCTATTATGAAGTATTAAGTGTACACTATGAATTATTCAGCATCTACTATGAGTTGTTCAGTATCTGCTATTAATTATTCGGTATCTTCTGTGAATCATTCAGTATCTACTATAAATTATTCAGTATTGAATATGAATTATTCAGCATCTACGGAGTATTCAATATCAACTATAAATTATTCAATATACACTATGAATTATTCAGTATCTACTATGAATGATTTAATATCTGCTTTGATTGATTTAGTACTTTCTATAAATTATTCAGTATCTACCATGAATTATTTGGTATCTGGTAAAAATTATTCAGTAGCTGCTATAAATTATTCAGTATCCGCTATGAATTATTCAGTATTTACTATGAATGATTCGGCATCTGCTATGAAGTATTCAATATCAACTATGACTTATTCAGTGTCTGCTATTGATTACTGAGTATTTGCTTTAAATAAATAGGTGGGCTTCAGTCTATAACTCCAAACCTGCAGCACTGACCTGCACCCCCGTCGATGAAGCCGCCCACATGCAGAGTGTAACCTAAGCTCTCTGGATCCACAGAGAACGAGGTGTACTGAGCGAAAACCTTCCCTCCTTCCCAGTCCTCCATGTCCACCCTCAGCTCGTACTTCTTCCTCAGCGTCAGGTGGAAGAGGCTCTCCAGTTCTGGGCAAAAACACGTGCATTTATAGAGATCATTTTATAGAGAAGATCTGCCCAACTTTACACCAAAGGCCCAAAAAATACCAAATTCACTAAATAACACAAACTGTTTTCAGAAATAAAGCCAGATGGTTTAGAGCTCCTTCACTCACCCAGCCAATATTCTCCATCGCCGAAGCCAAAGCCTGCCTTATAGTGGTCCCAGCCGCTGTAGAAATTCACACTGCCGTCCATTCTCCTCTGGAAGACCTGGGAAGGAGAAGGACTCTGTTAACATCATCTGTTACTGCTGAGATCCTCATCTGCCCTGGACTGGATCTCACAGTTCTGGAGATAAATCCCATTTACTCAAATGAGAAACTGCACCCGTCTTCAAAAACAGGTACCGGGATGGAAACAGAGCTGCTACAGTCTCCCATTAGGCTGAATGGGATTTGCGTCCTGTGTACCTTGCCCAGCCTAGCAACAGCAGCTATGTGTGGGGAGCTGCGAGAAGTCAAAGAGATGAGTGCTTACGGTCCACCCACCTCCATCCGTGTCCATGTCACAGTAAACCCGGACGGTGGACGTGGGTCAGATCGGGAAGATGGTGTACACCACGCTGGGCTGTCTGTTGTCATGGCTACGGATATCGGCACAGTCCAGTGGCAGCAAAAGCTGGGAATGGACGGCAACAGGGAACAGGAAGAAGAGGGCAGCGAAAGCCTGTTCACACATTCATAAATAATAAATAATCACTGTCGGGACAAAACTTTGTGTTTTTGACGGAAAAGACGAATACATGACGAATCATCTTATTCCAGTAACACACAGTAAAGTGTTTTTCTTTCCTACTTCGCTACTTTTTTAAAACTCTACATTAAAAAAAAAACTATTTCTAACATCATTTATTAAATACCAGCTTTATTAAATATCACTGTTCAGAAAAATGTCATGTTCCACGCTCACCTTCATGCTGGTGTTGTCTAAAGAGCGATTTTGGCGATTTTGGCCCTTTTATAAGCCACAGGAAGGTTGTTTAGCACAAGACTGAACGTGCAAAGCGAAGATGGAAGTTTACACACCTGTAGATTTTACCCACAGACACCCTGACCTACATTACACAAACTGACCTAATTCACACGATGGTACAGACCTTATCTACACACCTTTTAAACAGTACGTATTATAAACACAATGACTGCTTGAAACAACAGACAAAGGTTTGGACTGCATGTTGGGTACCGCAGTGGTTCGTGCTTTTTTCCTCAAACCCAGAAGGGTTCACTTTCTGGCCTGGGCGGAGCACCTGTTTCTTCCCACAGTCTGTATGTAGACCTGCACATCAGGTGGACTGGAGGTGCTAAATTAAGCCTGTCCAGGGTTTTTCTTCCCTTTTGCCCTACGAGCACTCCACACACAAACGTGTCCACCCCGGTTAGGATAAGCAACTCAGAAAATGAATAAATATTTTGCTGAAACATGATCTCCTAAAAGACAGTTTTATCTAAAGTTGCTTCCAAGAAAAACGTAAACGTTCAGATTGATGCTTATGTATGCGCTAAAATACACAACAACAAAAAAAACCCATATATATGGTTCAGTTGGACTCGGGCTCGGTTCCGTTGGACTTGCACGCTGTTCAGCCGGACTCGGACACAGTTCAGTTGGACTTGGGTTTGGTTCACTGGGAGCCGGATATTGTTCAGTTGGAGCAGCGTTTGCTGGAAATCTGTTCAGATGAAAGAAAATGGGACCAACTGGACCCAATACACAACAATTCTGAGACATTTGGTAAAATGAGCTACTGTCTTTATGCTCATGGACAAAAGAGCTGGAGGATGTAGTGAGAAGCCGAAAACTCAGCTGGTTCAGGATCTGAAGGACGTGGTGAGGAGCTGAAAACACTCTGGGTTCTGGATCTGAAGGTATGGGACGCTCTGTAAATCTACAGCTCACTGGAACAAAAGGAGAAAACAGTGAGGGCTGTTAGGAAGTAAGAACTCTCGCGCCCCGGGACGTTAAACGCAGTATGAGATCAGACTAGCAGGGCGAGTGTGGACTGGGGTACAAAACAGTGTAAGTACACCGTTAACAGATACACATTAGCATTTCACTGATCAAGGTTCAAGGTTACTTTATTGTCATCAGCAGCTGTGTACACGTACACAGTGAGATGAGACAACGTTTCTCCATGGACTGCGGTGCAGCATGTAGCAACATACAACATTCAACAGAGTGCAGGTTACAAAAGACAGTAGACAATAGACAAATAATAAATAGACAGCAAGTGTGGACACTGCATAAACCTTCTGGAGAGATGAGTAGTGCAGTATAGATATTGTTACTGCACAGGAGGCAGTTACAGCATTGAACAGAATACCAGGGATGACTGGAAAACTACAATGAATAGACAATAAATAGACAATACAGCAGTGTCACAGCAAAGTGAGTGGGATGTGAATCTTAGTCGATCAGAATGAAAATATTATTTTATACCATATATACATATATTATTGCACATGATTACAGAAACAGGGGCCGTCACATTTGTGAGAGTTTCTGATACGACAGCTTTGTGTTGGAACAGATTAACTTCAACTCACAAATGACAACATCCATAAATTTGTCTTTTCTTCTTGGACTCACCTAAGCATGTGATAATATGTATTTATGTACATTATTTAGTACAGTTGTTTTTCTTGAACAAAAACTAATCAGTGAGTTTGAAATCAATGTGTTTTGTAAACAATGGGCTGTTCCATTTCCCACCAACAGATGGAGACACTTCTTGATTCTCACTACTGAAATACGTTGCAGTCTAAAATATGAACCTTGATACAGTGAAGTTGTTTCACCCAAAACCCAATGCATCACCTGGGAAAACCTTTTCTAAAGTTTGTGGAGCTTAACTGAGAATTTGAACTGCACATCACTATTGTAGAGGGTGATGATGTTTGGTACGTGGGGTTATGGTTAAATTCACAGCACTTTTTACTTCTAGATGAAGTTTATTATGTAAATTGGAAAACTACTCAATTATCAATTTTTAAAACCACTTATCTGGCAATGATGGACAGTTTACCTTGTTCCTTCAGATAATAAGACAACACAGGTGGGATTAACCCATAGAACATGAGCAGCACAGATCCGTACCAGAAGCGTAACAAATGTTAAATAGTCGTTATAAGGCAAAACTCCTAATATGGAAGTTCCCCCAGTTTATGTTGATGCTCAAGGTGTAAGACGTCATGCTGAGTTTTTGTTGGTGTTCCTGTGTCATGTAGAGCCAAAGTCATTGTCATTTAAAAACATGTAATAGTAATAACCACTGTTGTAATAAAAACACACAAATTTCTTTTATTTTATGTTTTAGAAACAAACAGAAAAATCACAAGATCTTTGAGCCAGGGAGAACTTTCAGGATAGTCTCTGCCCACAAGTGGGTGGGGAAAACCCGCAGAGGGAGCGGCTCCGGAGAGCAGCCGAGCAGCGGTGTGCCAAGAGAAAGAGCAGCAAACGGCAAACGTATAAGAGAACAAACACCAGTCCTAGACTGTTTTACACCGATTATATTTACTGAAATCAGATTTTCCCAGCTCAAATCAGTTCAAAAAAGTTAAAGAAGGTTAACTCATTAATTGCTTTTACAAATTTAATGAAGTACTTCCATAAGAATAATCCAATCATTATTCAAGGTTCTAAACCTGAACTTGTGACAATACACCATAAAATGCACCAACATTTTTTTAACCTGGAGAACCTCATGGCTGTGCTTCATGGATCTACTGCACAGGCCTAATCTTCATGCTGATGGTCTTGAGGCCATAGTCGTAGCCTTTCCACGGCTGCCACACATTACCAATGGCGTACAAGGTACCGTCACGCCCCCTTAAGTAAATGCCATTGGGGTTAGCGAGGTGGCACGAGTTGTACCAAAAAGCCCCAAGATAAGTTCTGGCACAATGAACTGATACGGGATCCTGGTCTTTGTCCAGGGTGGAGAACTTCTGGCCATTGTGGTGAGTGAGAGCATCACCTGCAAGGAGGAAAGATTTCAGAATAAGAATCAAAATCGGAAACTTTATTGATCATGGAGGAAATTGCTTACGTTACAAGTGCACAAACACACAAAGACAAGAACAACATATAATATAAAGTCTAAATAAACGCGATGAAAATATGCAGAAATTACTAAATATGAAATACACTATGCTACATACACAAATGCTGGGTATTAATATGATAGATAATTACCTTAAAGTTACATGAATTACTAGTTAAACAAATAGGGCATGAACCATCAAAAACAGTCCATAAAACATTACGGACGTGAACTCTGCAATCTTTACCAGCGCCTCCGTTGATGAAGCCGTTCAGACGGAGCATGTAGCCCGTAGCTTCAGAGTCCACGGAGAAGGAGGTGTACAGGGCGTAAACCTTCAAACCCTCGAAGTCCTCCAGATCCACCCTCAGCTGATAGTTCCTCTTGCGGGTGAGAAGGTAGAGGTTCTCCAGCCCTGCAGGTGCACAAGGATATGCTGAATGCAGTCATGAACAGCCTCTCATCCATCAGTTGTAGTGTATTCTGATGAATGACGTGACAAATAAACACTTAACCCCTCTGTCACCTTAATAAAACAATTAAGTATTAGTTGAGATCAATTTATTATTAGAAGATTTAATATCTCATACTTATAAAGTATCACTGAGTCTCTCATAATTATCACATTGTCTCATACTTATGTCACCTAAACTTTAATACTTATCACTGAATATTATATGACTTAATTAAATGAATATAACCTAATATACACAATTTAATAATCTCTCAAAATTACCATTTAATATCTCATACTTATTAAGTACAAATATCTCATAATTATCACTTTATCTCAAACTATTTTCTAATATCTCATAAGCTCATACTTATGGAATATCACTGAATATCTCACAATTATCATTTAATGTCTCATAATTGTCACTTAAAACCTTTTACTTTAACATGTTTATAAAGGCACTGTAACTGTAAAATGGCATAATTGTAACAATCTCACCCAGCCAGTACTCGTTACTCTTGTTTCCGAAGCCATTCTTGTACTCGTTCCACACCCTGTAGAAGGTCACGCTGCCATCCACTCTCTTCTGAAACACCTGTGGGAGGGAGTCTCTTAATCTCTTAATCTCATTATCTCTTAATATCTCATAATTATCATGTAATATTTCATACTGATATAGTATCTCTTAATATCTCAAACTAAAAAAGCATATCTTAATATCTCATAATTATCATTTAATAGCTCACACAAATAAAGTATCTCTTAATATCTCATACTAATGAAGTATCTCTAAAGATCTCACAATTATCACTTAATATCTCAAATTAATAAAATCTCCTAATATTTCATAATTATTCCTTAATATCTGTGGATAAGTCTTACTGTCCATCCTCCGGCTGGATCGTCGGCACAGCCCATGTCACAGAACACCTCCACAGGTGTGTCTCCTGTGGGGTAGATGGTGTAAACTCCACTGACCCGAGTGCCGTTCCTGTAGATCTCATCGCAGTCCTGAGGCAGGATGCTCACATAAACAGGAGCAGAACTGACCACCAGGGGGAGCACCAGAGCTAAGAGCCAGTACATCTGAAAATAAGACACATTAATTCAAACTTCTACCAACATCAGTGGTCACCGGCCCACCTCCTGGAGATCTACGTTCTTGCCGTGTTCTGCCCCAACCTGACCACCCCGCCTCTTTACTTAATGATCTAGCCTGAAGAATATTCTGAAGAAAATTCTGTCAAAGCACTGAACACTGATTATTCAAAACACTCTGTTTAATGGATTAAATGTGATTTAAATGAAATAACTGGTAATACTTCACTGAAGGGCAGCATTTGTAAGGCAACCTGATGTACAGCACAGTGCAAAAGTCTTTTCTTTGGCAAATTCTTTGGCAAATTTTGTAGATTAAATAAAAGAAATGGAAACAAATGTTTTACTGCGACAGGCTGCAAAGAGCCTAAAGATACAAGGAGCCTAGATAAAGGAGTTCCAACCACTCAGCA